>JAOEGS010008923.1:4829-17265 GCA_025447755.1 Corythornis vintsioides | reverse complement strand
ATTTGGTATTAATTATTATTACTTAAAGTATATTGCCATCTTCTAGGAACTATCTGTAGTATTAATTTTCCCACTTAATGCTTACTCCATTAATGAAACAGTATAGAAACACAAGATGCAATAAAGTTCAAGTCTTTTGAACCAGTCTGCTCTCTCCAAAAGAAGGCTTCAGCTTACCCAGTAGGAATTTCTTGGTAGCTTTACAGAAAAATAAAGCCAACAAGGCACCAAAGTACAGAAATACTTAAATATAGGAAGGTTCAACTTAAAGCTTTTAATGGTGAATCAAAAATCAATCATCTAAAATAATTTATCTTCTGGATCAAGCTATCAACTATGAAAAATAATGTGAACGGAAGTGGAAAAAATAAAAAGTATTTTGACTCCATATAATGCAATCGTTTTCACTAAAGCCTCTTCAAATATATTCACAGAATAAGATGTTAATTTCTACCTAGACAACTTTCAGATTAGTCACAACACTCTGGAAATCATCTATTAGAGATAACAGAACTATTGAACTTGGTACTATAAAGACAGAAAAGAATGACAAGAGATTGATTTCCTCCCACTTTCTCTTATCTGCCATTAGTGGCGCATCTTTCATGCATTGTCATTAGAAGACATTGTTTTAGAGAACTGATTAGAGCAAATTACTGTTTCTGAAAAAAAAAGTACACTATTTATTAAGTCTAGAAAAGGGATCTTTTTTTAGCCATTTCTGATTTTATGACCAGGCAAACTAAATACTGCATTGAGAAAACCTGAAATTAAAAAAATCATTGTTGAAGACCCTCTAAATATTTGCAATTACAGCTCTGGGGAAGCATCCCTCCTCCAAAGGCTTTCAAAAAAGCATGCTCTTACCAATATATGTAGTAATATTCATGCATACTGTAAAGTTCCAGCTCAAAGCCACTGAGAAGATACTGTATCATAATACGAAGATTATGATATAGGACCCAAGTGCCCAAGCAAGCCAAATGCTGCCTCTGTGGTTCCTGCTTCAGTAACATACTATGAAGTGCTGCATCCACTTTCTCTGCCTATTGAAAAAGAGAGCAAAGTTAACAAATAGAGGAGGAAGAACGTTTGACTGAAACACCATCCAAGTTCTATTGGAAATAAAATCTTAGAAAAATCTGAATAAATTTCTGCAATTTCTCTTATGTAGATGTAAGACTAACTTTTCAGAGATGACATATAGGCACAGCTCATACATTCCTCTTTGATCTTGCAGCCTGAGAGTTAAAAGCAGGACAGAGATTACATGCAGTGGAATCACCATTAAAGACAACATCACAGGTGTCCCTGAAGTATTCTTAATGGACAACTTTAATATTAAAAAATGTAGTACTTTTTTGTACAACAGACAACAAGGCTTTTGGTATGCCCCACAGACTTCCTGGGCTGCATGTTAGAAACTCTCCCCCTAAAGATTTCCGGAGAAACAGAGGATCTGATTCACCAATCTAGAATCCAATACCACATACTCCACTCTGGAAAGAATATACCTCGAAAGAAAAGTTTGCTGTCCTGCTACATAGGACATTACCTCATCCTGGAGGGTGGCAAATTCCTCAAGAATGTGACCAAGTTTATCTCTCTGACGAGCTCTATTGTGTCCGTGGATTTGAATCAGACTACAGAATGGCTGAAAGAAACAAAAGTGTAAATTTTCAACACAAGTTTGAAACTACATGAGAAGTACTAAGATGTCTATTTAGGCACCTGTTTTATACACTGTATTAGGAAATGGGTTCCATAAGGTTCCTTATGGAATTCAGGCCAGCAGGCAGGAAGCTCTCTTGAGTGATGCAAGGGCCTATTGCTCTGTACACAAATCAACATGAGAATATGCTATAATACCCTTTAGGAATCTGATGAGAGCAGAATACTAGGAGTAAGAGAAGTATTTTTATGCCTAAATCCACCTTGGCTCAGATGGCCAAGAAGGCTAACAGCATCCTAGTCTGTATCAGAAATAAGTGGCCAGCAGGACTAGGGAAGTGATCATCCCCCCGTACTTGGCACTGGTGAGGCCATACATCAAATACTGGGTTCAGTCTTGGGTCCCTCAATACAAGGAGGACATTGAGGTGCTGGAGCAGATCCAGAGAAAAGCAATGAAGCTGGTGAGGGGTCTGGAGCACAAGTCTTAAGAGAAGCAATAGAAGGAACTGGTATTGTTTAGATGGGAGAAAAATGAGACTGAGGAGAGACCTTATTGCTCTCTACAACTACCTGAAAGGTGATTGTAGTGAGGTGGGTGCTGGTTGCTTCTCCTAAGTAAGAAGTGGTAGGACAAGAGGAAATAGCCTCAAGTTGCACCAGTGGAGGTTTAGGTTGGGTATTAGGAAAAATTTATTCACTTAAGTTGTAAAGCAATGGAATAGTCTGTCTAGGGCAGTGGTGGAGTCACTATCCCAGGAGGTATTTAAAAAGACAGGCAGACGTGGTGCTGGGTTTAGTGGTGGTCTTGGCAGTGCTGGGTTAATGGCTGGATTTGATGGTCTTAAAGGTGTTTTACAATCTAAATTATTGTAGGATTTTCTTAAGCTTTTCACTGTGCCACATTTAATAACTGAATCTTTCAAAACTATTTTTTAAATTTTTAAATTGAAAAGTAAAAAAAAAATACTGTTTTTACTAGTGCTAGGCATTTGTTTTGTAACAGGCAACTACTCTGTAAGAGGTATTAGGTGCAGATTTCTAAAAAAAATGTATCATAGAATCAGAGAAATATCTGGGCTGAAAGGGACTTCTAGAGGTCATCTAGTCCAACCCCCAAATGTAGGTGAAAAATCTGGAACCATAACACAGGAAACAAACAGCAATAATTATATTGGCTGTTTAAAAATTGTTTCCATTTCCAGCCTCTGCAATTCTCCTTGCATCTCAGGCATCTAGAAACTGGTGTCATTTTGAAACGTATAAACAAAATTTGAAGTGCTGTCACATATGCTAAGCATGCTGTAACTGGAATAACTGCTCACCCGGACACAATGTGTCACAAAGGAGTCGATATAGTCCTTCGCCTGGTGATTATTATAAAGACAACACCTAGAAGAGAAATATCCACATACAACAGACATGTAAGTGTCACCAGTCTACAGAGCAAATTAAAAAAGAAACATGAATGCAGCAACAGCAACCAGCCCCTTCATACATAAGAACAGTGCTTTTTTTTACCAGACATGTAAAGACATGAGAGTGAAGATGAGACCCACTTACTTTGGAGAAAGTACTGGAGGACTGACAAAGGACCTTAGAGCATCTTTTACCATGTCTTGCATGAGGTGAGTGCCAAACACCTTCTTATTATCTACCAGAAAAGTTGTCTGAAAGTAAAAATATTTTTTTAATAAGCATGTTATAAGTGAAAAGCAATGCTTTAAAAATTACTAATTGTGGAGAGTTTTCTCACAGAAAAAGGTCATGATTTACTGTCAGTGAACAACCCGTGTTGATAAGGCTAATGAGCAGCTGTGAGAGTCTGTCCTCGTAGTTAATTCTGAAGAGGCCTCAAAATACTGATACAAGATTCCTGCCTTCCTCCCTCGGAATGTAGAAAATAGAATTGTCCACCTGCAAAACTTTGCCTGAGAAACTGCTAGCTTCACACGGGGGGAGGAATGATAACTGTTATTTCTGTAGCTCTGCTGTTTGACCAATAGTAAAAGATGTAAACACGTTTGCTTTTAGAAACACTATAAACGTAGAATGATTGTGAATAAAGAGGAAGGATGCTGGCACAATCACATTGATTGCAGTCGTTACTTCGGGTCCAGCTGATAGTCTGGCTGAAGGGGGCACGACTTATCCATATTGGCTCCATTCGTAGCTCTGTTAAGGAGAATGATGTTCTCATACTGAGTTGAGTCGTTCATCCAGTGGCGCTCTTTCCAACAACTAATAACTATATCAGAATCTCGTAAGATTGCCTTAAGAATGAAAATAATTCAGCTAGGTACCAGGTTACAGTCTCAGAGGAATACTGAGATCTGCCACTTCTGTAGTATTCTCATGACACAAAATAGAGCTCTATAACTTACTTAAGAGAATGCATGCAAAATTATTTTAATTCTTGGACTTTAAAGATGATTCATCAGATGGATGTTTCTGAAGATTAATATAAGTTTTGTTGTTTCCAGAAGGCAGATAAAGGTGAAGCTTCAGACTACCACAGGCTTTTTTCTACCCTTTTTTTCTACTACTGCTTTCGTTGGTCACATCTGATGCTCATTCCACTTTCCTCCATGAGTGCTGTGTTCCTTTCTTACTTGGTTCTTCAGCAGAGGGAGATAAAGCTATGCTGTCAGGCATCCACAGGGATTGCACAAATACATGTAGTGCCAAGTCAGAACACACACACAATGAAAATATTTTACATGCCAATAGTTATATTCCATCATCTCTCTGCATGGCTTAATTGGGATCAAATGTAAAGAAGTGCTAATGTCCAGGGATGCCCTATTCAAATCAGAATCCCTTATAAGGAATTACATTTTCATCTGAGTTAAGGAATATATATAAAAATATATATATAATCTACTTTCAACCACAGTAGTGAGAAGAAAAGACTATTGTGTCCTAACCATCATCTTTACTGTTGTAGCAATATAGGCAGTGTGCACATGAAGCTCGGTCCAAACAGGGAGGATGAATACAAACACCAGCTCCAGACCAAGACAGCACATAGAGAACAGCATAAAAATGCACATAAAGGCTGTTTTATGGCAGAGAAAATAACCTAACACTTTCTATTTAAATTAGTATGTACTAACATGATCTGAACAACAGTATTTAAAATCAGAACATAAGCCCCCACATAACTAATGCTTAAGAATCTCCAGACATTTCTTTACTTATATACTTATACACTTATATACTATTAAGTCACATGCAAATAACTTAAGTATTTGAAACAAGATAAATCCATGTTTATAGTAAATACATATACATTTTAATCAGAAATTAGTACTTGCCTGTAACAGGGATCTTGAAAGAACACATGGTGATTGCTCGCTAAACTCACAGAAAAAGTCCTAATTTACATTCAGAGAGAAAAAAGACAACTCAGGTTAATATGCCAATTTTTTATATATATACACACATATACATTTTTCTACATACATGCATCTGAATTGTTATATATACACAACTGTGTAAATACATCTGTATTTTGTATATACAAAGACACATAAAAATAGCATACCTTATACAACTTGTAAGAAAGTAAACATGATTAATTTGAACAAGCCAGAACACATTATGAAGGTAAAATATTTTTTTTTCTGCAATTACTTTTTATTTAACAGAACAAAAGGTTTCTGATTCTTCCTCAGATGCAACAATTAAAAGGATGATAGTATAGAAAAAAGGACACTGTGAAACTATTAAGATCACAATATAACTGAACCAGGTATTTGACAAAAGTGCCATGTTTAACTGGTACCAGAGGCTTCATGTAAGTAATGCTTTAATTAACTTGCTAGAAAAATAGGAGGGCAAAATATTTTTTAGTAATCTTAAAGCTGATGTAACTGTGCTCGTTTTTTTCAGTGAAAGCACATATGGCAAAAAGTATTTCAAACTTTTAAGTGTCTTCTAACAAATATAGGCAGTAATAGAGAATACCACCACTTATTCAAGAAAGAAAATAAGCTTAACTTTATGCCTCTTCAGGCAATTACATGGTTAAACACACGTGTATGAAGTGCTCTTGTGTTCTAGGCGCACATGCAGAAAAAAATACCAGTGAATTCCATTCTGCTACTGCAGATGCAGCTCTTCGACCAGTGAAGAGTTACAAGGAAATTAACTTATTGGGCTTCACCACTAACATGCACAATACCAGATTAAGGGGAAAATGGGAGGTCTGAAAGGAGAAAAAAGGTGAATGAAAAATATACAAATGAAAAACATTATTTATCAGGAAAGACAGCAAATTCTGAAACTGGACACTACATATGATTCAGTTTTTTCAAGTGAGCATTGGCATGTATATATGTAATGATTTTTTTGCAAGTTACATTTTATGACCTTATTTTTGGCTATAAATAAAAAGTCCTCATGCTTACCAGTATACAGTGCAAATTAGTTAAGTTGACTACTTCACATACAGTTTTTATTCGATCTATTAGTTTGGAAAAATAATTGACCATTTCTTCCCTTTTTATTATTTTTGCATATCGAGGGAAAGTTGGTGGCAGCAATCTCTGATTAACGAGGGGCTCAAAACCCATCATAATAGGATGATCTAATGAAAGAGAAAGAGAAAAAAGCTGTATATAAGCCATGTTTACACAACTCACTTCAAACTTGAAAGTATAATACAAATTGTTCAACTAGCCAAAATGAACTTTGACAGCAAACTTCCAAATACACTAACTACTCAACTGAGACAATGATTACTGTTGTAGAACACACAGCCCTCAACACCTCAGCATATACTCTGTATAGACAGTGAGATGGTGTTCTCTAGTTTAAAATGGCATATACACTGATTTCAAGTCCCTTGAGTTTTATCAAAATTCAAATTTTCTGTGGTAACAGTAATGCTTTCAGAAGAACCATCATTTAGTGAAATAAAATTAAAGATCAAATAATGCAGAACTGTAACAGCCTGTAAAATGAGTATTAGCAGTTGAATAAAAAAAAATGTGTACGTATTAACATTTCTCAAGTCAGCATATTAAAGAAAGAAAAGGTAAAAGTTGATACGTACCTCCTTTAGTGGTATCATTCTGTGCCTGGATACCATGATGTAGTGAATTGTGGATGGCAGAAAGCAAGTCAGCAGCTTGAGTCATTAATTTCTGAGCTTCTGCAACTGCACTTGTCTGAAAGGCAGGTTACAGTTATTCACCACCATATTTTGACTACAGAATTAATGCAAGTATCAGAAAGAAGAATGATATTCAGAATTCTAACATTTGTACACAGCCAGTTCTGAAAAAAAACAATGCCCAAGAGATTTCTGAAATGAAGAGTTCTTTATATTTTACAGATCTACATGTACTTTTAGTATTGTCTTTTTTGCTGTGTAAGATAATCCTTAACAATAATTACAACTGTAAGTCAAGTATACACCACATGCAAATTCTCTACTTTTGATTTGGGAGGACTGAGGAGGTCCACAAAACTCTTATGGCAAATGAGGCTGAACTCTAAACTGCAAAGAGGAAAAAATATCCTATCATTAGAAGATGCACAATTCTTGAGAAGACATACAAAGCATAATGTATAATTTCAAATGAAATCACTATATAATATTAGAACATGCTAGATGTCCATGAGAACTTTTGATTCATGATGTGCTGACATGCAGAATTTTATGTGAATCTAAACCTTCCATAGATTCATTCATAGAATAGAACCTGTTAGCAAACTGGGTACCATTTAAAATAGATGTCTGTAAAATCTAAGGTCTTATTTTGAAAATACTGGACTTGAAGAAACTTGAAACATTTAAAGCCTCAAGTGAAATTTCAATTTAATTTCTTTTAGAAAAAAATGTTATTTTAAAGACCCTGAAGATCAAATAGAAGCTGAACAAGACATGTAGCACTGTATAATGTATGTTCACGTATTATAGCAACCACAAATCTACAAAAAAATAAGCTGCTAAGCACATCTAACTCAAAGCAAAGTAGTCCATCACATTAATAGCTTATACTTTGAGTAATTAAGACTTTAATGACATGAAGATAACCTGATTTTGTGTAGATCGTTAACACATAGCAGTTAACACAGGTTCTGGTTGTCTATCAGCATAGATCACTTCCATGTCATAGCTTGATTTCTGATACAAGAAATGCTTAGTCAGAATGCACTGACTTTAAGTTCATATAGAGTAGTTCTCAACTACTCTATCATTTTTTCCTCAACAGTGATGTCTAATACTTGCACCTGACTTTCAGTCTAATCAAGGTCTTTTAAACTGTGCAGTTCACAGCTAATCCAACAGCAGATTGTGTTGGAAAGATTCCATGCCACTTAAGCAAGAAACTTGTTTATTTCTTAATGAAAAGGGAAGTAACAATAAGCAATAGACCGATATTATCACTGTGTTAAAAAAAAAAAGATATTCAAACTAAATCTCTGTCTGATGTGACATGTGATTCTACACCTTTGCTCTAAAATGTACAGTTCCTTCCCGTATCAACAATTTGGAAATAAAATATTCAAAAAAGCATGCAAATTGCATAGAAAGTTGTTGTGCTCCTATTGTCAGACTTAAGTCCATACAAAAATACAGTATCACCTGGAAGGAAAAGCTAACAATTCTTTAGAGATTAACAAAACACTGCACAATGTCAGGCAACTTCACAGAAGAGGACTGAATTTGAAAAATAAGAAAGTTTATGTGTACAAAAAAAAGTGATCTAAACCCCACAGATCATTTTAAGTGTTTGAGAATGAATACTCTGTCTCTCTGCAAGGCGACAATAATGCCATCTACTAGCCTTCCTGGTGTTCTCCTTACAAATCAATGAAAATGTTATGGTTGCTGTGTAAGGCCTAATCCAGTGCTTTACTTCCAGCAATATCAATTCACATTTGAAGGATCCACACTACAATTGCTGGGCCTTAGAGAATGAAGAATGAGTTTTTCATAGAATCACAAAGCAAGCACAGAAACACCCAATGAATATACCTCTTTTTTGGTGAATGCTATCAGAACAGTCAGTAGTACCCGCGTAAACTTCACTCTGCTGAACACAGCTAAACACTGCTGATGCTGTAATAAAAATATATTGCAAATTACTAAGCAATAAACATTAAATCCTGAAACCCACTTAGACATTTTTATAGATTAAGTATGCTCTCTAGTCTTAAAAATATGGTATCTATTATGGTTATGAAAAAAACGTTATAGAATTTATAGAAGAAATCTGTACAGTTGCCAGAGGCTGCTAGCAGCAGTAAAAGCTGCTGGGGAGAAGGTACAGGACAGATTAAACCACCTGCTTTGCTAATGGCTTTTTCTTGAGAGGTAGGTGCACAAATGGCAGAATCAGTATTCTGCCATTGGGATCAGTCCAACACTCTGCTCCTTCAAAACGCATCCCAACTAGCTTACCTGCTAGCCTGGGATTTGCTCAGGGCCATGGTTAGAGAAACTCAGATATTCCATTGGTAGCAAGACTGGTGACACACATTTCTCACAAGCTGTTAGCTACTGCTTAAAAGTAATGATGTACTAATTCATGAAACGCACAACACACACACACACACACACAAAAAAAAAAAAAAAGCAAGCAGTTCATTACTTCAAGTTCAACTTCTGGATCTCTCTCTTCCCCTTGTCGACTTCGAGTGCTCTGGAAGGGAAAGAAATTTGAAATAATGTATTACAAGTTGCAAAGGGAAGCTACTGATAAAATCCCTTTACCCTTCCCAAAACATCTTCCTGTGAAATAATGCTAGAAATTAGTTCTCAAGTTCAAAACCTCTTAACATATAATGCAGGTACTCATGTGATGCAAGACTCTCCTACAGCAATGAGGCCTATCTCAGCCTCCTCTGCAAACAGGCAAGGAAAATGTATGAACTTTTTACATGGTAAACTGTGGCAAAAGAAGACTGACTTCTGGAACATCATGTAATATATCTGCATAAAACCAAGCAGTCCAACACATACTTTCTGTTGCCCCATCCCCATGTTATCTTCTAAATCATGGTTCCACCTATTAATAGTGAAGCAACTATCAGAATGTTTAGAGAAGTCTGAAGACTTAAGCATCTTTAGCTAGAAGGCAAACTATCAGCACTACGGCAGCTCTTCAAAAAACCTAACCACTTAATGACACAAAACTGCCACATTCTTTGTAATGCAACCGCCTTCACCAAACCTATGTTAAATACACTTGAAATATAATTAATAAGGCAAATTTAAAAAAAAATACCTTCACTCGTCTTTGCATGTCATCTTCTACATCTTTTAGCATACCTGGAAAAGTCACAGACAATTAAAAGCTGAGAAGCACCTACACCACTCATGGGGAAAATGTTTTGAGGGGAAATCCAGTTTTCAAAGACTAAACAAAAAAATATTCTTGTGAGGGATGGTGGGGATGTCTTGCAACAACAGATAAACAGATAACAGAGTATAGATTGATTGATCCAAAGCTGAAGTGTTCATATTTTCTAAAACCAAATCAACTGAAAGCTCCAGTATGAATCAACAACGAGTGCAGCAAAAGTCTAACATACATCCTTATGTATGTACCTAATAATGTACATATCCGTAGCTTTGTATCTACTAGATTGCTTTTTCCACAAAATCTGGCTGTTCAGATAACACAAAATTTTGAGTCAGAAAAGCAGAATTCAAGCAGTGCACTTGGCAATGATTTGCCTCTATCTTATGCCCAGACACTTGGTTGACACATACAGAAGCATTTCTGTTTCTCAGGCATTTAACAAATTTTCTTCAAGGAAAAACAATTTACACTTTTTGCCAAGCCACCAATTTCCACAGGACTAATAAAAAAACAACCCCTTATCATCTAATAATAGTTAACAATTAATTATGTTTGCTTGAAAGTAATTAAATTTGCTCAAAAGTGAAAGAGACCAGTGGACAGTGATTCAAAGGTGGGAGTTTCCAAGCCCCATTGCTTTCTGTCACTGGCAGTGGAAGGCTTGGTGCAGCTGAGCAAGGATTCTGAGATAAACTCTGTAACAATGTAGTGTTATTAAGCAGGTTTTCTTTATTGCAGTGCTGGACACACAGGGGATCACACCTCCAGATATGTGTGCCAAACTGGGTACCTAGTTTATATGTAGACTAAACATATATATTCGTTATTATTTATTCAAAAGGGCAGCCTTATGCTAATGGGGGTTCCTGGAATTCATTTACACAGTCCAAGCATTTGTAATAAAATTAGGGTTAGGGTCTTTTCTCCCTCTGGTGGTCTTTTGTGACCTCTGGTGGTCAATGACTTCATCTTCTCTTCTTCTTCACTGTGTTCTTTTGATGACCTAAAACCTGAAATTCTTGTTCTTGCTGAAAATCTGTTTCTTGGGTGCCTCAAGACATCTTGTTTTCCTGTTCTTGGAGATAACCACTGTGTACAAAGCTCTAAATTTCACAGTACGCCTGTACTACACGACTACCCATTCATTTCTGTTGCTTAGTAAAACTCCACCAAATATCCCAACTCCAGCCTTCAACTCATACACAGAAAGCACAAACTGTACCTGTAACTCTGAGATCTGTCACACTGTTGGCCATTTTAAATCCGTAAGTCATTGACTGAAAATCTTCCTAAACAATAAAAATCAGAGAAGCAACATGTAGTGAAATATAAATAGTATTAATTACAGTTTCAAGTTGGGGTCTGAGGTTGTTTTTATTTGCTATCTTGGGCTTATTTTGTTGTATTTCGGTTTGAGTTTTGTTGTTGTTGTGGAGTCGTTTTGTTTAACTGTACGAAGTATGTAAGTCTGGTCTTATTCTGCAAAACTGAATACCTCCATGGTTTGAGTGACCCTCCTGCCCAAATCCACCCTGCAGTAATTTTTTTCTTTCCTAAATCCTTAATACCACTATTCCCTTCACATTTTCATCAAGTACCACCCCATTAAAGTGTTGTAAGAAATATGGATGCAAAGTATTATTTAACTGATTTTAGATGTAGTCAGTAAGAAGTGATTTGTCCAAGCTCTGAGGAAACAAAAACTGCTCTGACATCAGCAAACCAGACTCTTATTCCATTTCTAGATGGACATCTTGGGGAAAAGAAACAGCAACCATGGTTATCTATAGTAGGAAAACCACAAGTAAAACTGATTTCAAATAGTTAGCCAGAAGACTTGCATTGTTTCTTGAGTAAAGTATTTGCATGACTCCAATACTCAAGCAAAATACAAAAAAAGAGCATGAAACAAGAGAGCTTCATTTTAAAGAAATCGAGTATATTACATTCTGAAAGATGAACTGCATCTCCTACAGTATCCTTGAATCAAACAGAAGGAAATTTCTCTCATATACTGTTTTATTTGCATTAAGGAGCCTATATAAAATGTCAGTTATTCAACCAGAGGCAATAGTGAAGCACATACCTCCTCAAAAACAGCTGCTTTGTTAACCTTTTCTCTGGCAATATCACAGATTTTTAGGATCCCTAGAGCAAAAGCCTTCATAGCAGGATCTTCTATGAAGTCTGGATTGTGAATGTAAAGGCAAGTGAATACTGTCTGTGCCAAGGAGTGTCCCTCTAACCATGTTATCTAGTGAAAAGAAAAAAAAAATATTTTACTCGTAACAGCCTTCATTTTTATGTATCCATTCTTCTTCCATCGTACTGTACTTCGATGAGTCATTAAGGAAGTCCTCAACATCAAGATCCTTCTCTGCACAGAGAAAGCTCTTACCTGCGAGAGTTGTGGGGGTTTTTGCTCTTTTTGTATTTATCTAGCA
>JAOEGS010008922.1:0-64076 GCA_025447755.1 Corythornis vintsioides | reverse complement strand
GGATAGTGAGCCATCTGATGAGGTCTATATGCAGGTGGAATCCCCCAGAAATAGATATTAAGAGTTTCCAAGTCTCCACACGCAGCCAACGGTAAAATAAGG
This sequence comes from Corythornis vintsioides, assembly GCA_025447755.1. Lineage (NCBI taxonomy): Eukaryota > Metazoa > Chordata > Aves > Coraciiformes > Alcedinidae > Corythornis > Corythornis vintsioides. The sequence continues at coordinate 63,974 of JAOEGS010008922.1, read as the reverse complement.
GCATCTATGAAGTCTCTAGAACAAGATTTTCATTGCAGTCATAATTTTTGTGATGTAGGCATATAAATTAAGACAAGTAAATGTCTTTATTACAGAACTTGTGAAAAAAAAATAAATTAAACTGTAATTTTGGTGGATACAGGCCTAAACTTTATTTGAATTTGAGACTTAAAAGCCTTAGATAATCTGTCCCATTACTAATCTCTGTAATATCTGACTTCTTAATGTGTCATCCTTTTGTAGTGTTATTAACTGGTTTGTGTAGCTTTACCTCTGTGCACTGATTGGTCTTTTTAATACCTTAGCACCCATTCACATACCCAGAATGTATAGATCATAGAAGATCTGTGCATGGAGCAACATACAAGAGTGGGTCAGCATCACAGGAGCTGTGTGTCTAAACCTTATTTAAACATTAACTTTTGCTTCTTACCCTCCCAGATCAACAGCTGGGGCAAAAAAAAAGATTACATTCTTAAGAATGGGCAGTAGTCATCTGCACACAAACAGCATACATTATTAAAAATAGGGTGACCTTTCCTTTTAGGTTGATGATGGCCAGAGTGGGGTTCTTGGAGATTGCTCAGTACTCAGTAAACTCAGTAAATGTGACAAGATGTTAAAGCACTAATGGTTTCTATTCTGACCTTCTCGACTCTTTATCTTTTTGTCTGTTTTTTTAATCATGTAACCTCTTAGGGAAGGAAATATTGCCTTCTTTTATGTTGGGAAATTGCCCAGAACATTGCAGACACTACCCAGACAAAAAGTAACTATAATAATAAAAAAAAAAAGAAGAGAAGGTTTACTTGACCCCATACCAGCAGCCCCCTAAAGACTCCTATCAAACTCAATGGAATTGTAACCTGGATGTTTATGTAGAAGTTGCCTGAAATTAATTGCATCAATATAATTGATGCTATCAAAGTTTACAAGAGAGGATGCATTGCTATGGAATCAAGAGACAAATGAAATTATTTATGGAGTCACATATAGTGGATAACATAGACACTTAAAAATAGATAGAAATACATACCTTTTGTGTTGTCCTGAGGAGTTAGAGATCTAGAGTTTCCTCTCAGTTCTGCTCCTGCCTTCATAAACTTCAGTATGGCATCTCATATTCTGTAAAACAGATAAAGGCTTTCTTCTTCAAGCATTTAGAGATATACAAATAAAGATGTTGCAGAAGAGTTCAATACTATTAACGTGCTTCTTCTCCACAGAATAAGGTGTCAAAGCAAAACCTTTCCCTTTGATCTTGTTTTCTGCAACATGCCCTCTGCCAGTCCTCAGAAACACATTGGAAGTAGTCTATGTAATGAAATAAACTCTGCAAATACCTAATTCTCCCTAGATTTAATTATGATGAATCTTCTCTACTGTGATAGCATTTTTTAACCTTTATAATTTTCTAAAGTGCCTGCACCAGATTCTGTTAGTCCCTCATGTTTGCTGCTCTGCAGCTCCATTTCTCTCCCATCCAGGAGATGCCATGAGCATGACATTTCATATTTTAGAAACTTGCAGTATTAGACAGGGAACACTGCCTTCCTGCACCACTAATACCAACATTATGATTCAGACCCATGGCTTCTAAGTCCTTCTTTTAGGTTAATTTATTGCAGTAATAAACCAATTTCTTTGCTTGCTTCTAGTATTTTATGTAACAGTGTAAAGATTTAAAAAGCATAATACCACAACTCCAGTTCTCTTCATACTTCCATGGTCTTATGTACATCTTTTTTTTGCCATCAGCTCTGCAAGCACCAGTCTTGTGGCTACTGGTAGGGAACCTCACTGAGATTTTTCTAATGTTTGTTGATCCATATATGTATTTGGTGTATTAGATAGTAAACCAAACTTTTTTATAGTTACCAAAATTTGTCCTCCTTAATTATAAGTTATCTTGCTATATGCTACTATATCAAAAATGCATATTATAAAAGAACAGTCTCTACACACACGCACAAAAAAAAAAAAAAAAAAGAAAAGCTGGAAGTACATCTATGAAGACAGTATATGTGTTAAATAAGGAACTGCCATTGAGAACACTGTCATAAAGAGCAATAGATGCAATGGTATTTTGGCCAAGGCTGTAATTGCAGCAATGTCAGTGCTCTGTGGACCTGTTTCACCTCCTGCTCTCCACAGAACTTTTATTGGGGAAAACCTGTTCAGCACTTAAAACATGTTTTTTGTTTAGACCCTGGGAAAAAGTGATTCGATTCCACATGACTGTTTCTCCCAGGAGCCAGCTTTCAGTTTCATTTCTGACTCTGGGCAGTACTGCCAACCACGTTTTTAAAATGGACATAAACTGGAAGTTCATTTGTTACATTTGATAGTTTTCTCACTGAAAAAGGCTAAAGCTTCAAGTGTGTCCCCACATCAGATCAAAATCCCTGAAGGCTTTCCAGTTCAGTTGGCATGATTCTGACTGTGATGTGCATGCATTGAAGCTATTGAAATATCACTTTTGGTTATAAATTGTGACCCTGTAGGACAACCAAGACCAGTATCAGTAATGATAATAAAAAATGCAATTCTGTAGCCTTTAGTTAAGGAAATAGAATGAATCCAGAACTGCTCACTTTGTGTTGAGCATATTGAGTGTCAATTTTGCCTCAGTAAAGCCATCAAATGTGGCTTAAGACGCTGATTTTAAAAATGGAAGCAATCAGTGGAGTTTTATTCCCTGAAAGACTCTTTAAATCTTGATTTTCAAGGCTTGATTAAGTGAAAGTTAGCTAATGACTGGAAAAATATACCTTTTAAGAAAATACTGAATTCATAATGAAATAACCTGGCAAGAACCTGAGAAATTTCACCTGTGGAAAGCTCAAATAAAGGCCTGTGGATCAATCAAGATTCCTCAATTGCTCCAGTAGAGCAGAAAAAAGAAGCAAAACTGATAGTGAAAGAGACATTTGAAAGGCACTTCTACCTCTTCTTCACCATTAAGTCAGAGGATTCATTTCAATTGACAAACATTTCAAAACATGTGTTCTACCCATGGCTTCTAAGACAAGAAATAAATGTCTTTGGTGTACAATGTACAGGTCATTTCGCTACCAGGGAAAATTGCTGCTTTGTTTGGTAGCCTATTTGGTAACATATTAGCAATTTAATTGTAATTGTGCATCTGTGGACATAATCCCACTTGCTTTTGTGGGAAATGTCCTAGCAAAGAAACTGCAGGACTAGTTTAGAAATGAAATTTTTAAATGCATATGAAGAGCTGGAAGCAGGTTTCCAAACAGAGATATTCTGTTGCACTGTGAAACTTGTGTTAAAGGGTATTTGTAAGTACAATAAAATGCAAATGCAAATAATGCATTTTTATTAAGACAGAGATATTCCACAGAGACAAGTATAGAAGTACATTCCCTGAAAAAAACTCTCTGCAGTTTCTGGGATTTCAGTCCCCTAGGCATACTCTCTTAGAGCACAGTTAATGCACAGAAGACTATGCATTGCTTTAATGTTTAAGGCTGCTGCAAACAACCATATTAAATATATTTGTGTGAAAAAAAAAAAAAAGTGTTACAAATACTTTTGAGTTTATAAATCCAAGCACTCAATATTTACAAAATGCCAGAAAATGGAAATCCAGAAAATAAAGATTGCTCATTATACTGGATTTGTTTCTAATCCCATAGTCCCATCCATTGTACTTCATTCCTATCCATAAAAAAAATAAAATAAATCTGAAATTTATGGGGACATCCATAGCCTTAAGATCATTCTAGAGAAATGCCATTATGTGGAACCTTGCAAATATGTTGTCACCAGTACCTCTACTGTACTCTATAGCTGGCATTTCAGCCTGTCTCTTCTGCAATTAATAGTCACAGTAATAAGGTTTTGAAGTTTAAATCTCTTTAAAGGAGAAAAGCCTCTTTTTCATCCCTTTCTCAAAGCATACAATATGATTGGCAAAGTATCAGGAATAATAAGACAACTGGTTGACGTAAACCCCAGGAGGAACAGAGAAGCTTTTGTTCTGAGCTCTCATCAAAATCTTGGAAATCTTGCAATAGGAAAAGTTGCTGGAATGTAGCTTCTTATTCAGAGTCTTCCATGTTAGGCCTGCAACATCTGAAATCTCTTACCAACCTCAGCAACCATTGTACACCATCCCTTTGCTGCCTGTAGCTGAAACAGCTATACACTGAACTATTTCACATTTTCTTGCTATAAAAAAGATATATTTCACTCTCTAATAATGCATCATTATTCCTCTTGTCTCGCTGGAGCTACTAGCTATTCTAATAGTTGCTGCAATGATTGTTATGAAGCATGCAATAAATGATGCAATCAGGAATACTACAGCTCATGGAACAAATGCCTGTGAAAGAAAGCTTAGCTCAAAGCACTCTGCACACGCAGACCATACTTCCAAGATGGTACATGAACTGTAAAATAGCCTTCTGTAGCTTAACAATGAAGTTATGGTGTCAACATAGGCAAGTCAGAAAGAGGAAAACTTGAGATTCAAAAAACTATATCCACCACATAGACAATCTGAGTTATCTTGAGCATTTAAAAAATATATGGAAATTACTTCAAAAGAAAAGAAACAGAACAGAAACCATACCATTGGTCCTAACCACCCAGGCATCTGCTGCAAGCAGAAGGCTTTGATAAGTATACAGCTCTTTTTGTGAAACTCAGATTTTAAAAAGATTTTCCAATTATATAAGGATCAGTGTCACACCTTAATTTAATTTCTTCTTCTTTTGAATAAGAGAGAAAAAAATAAAGCTTTGCCTGTGGAGCTTGCATTGGTTTTGTACTTTGCTGTGCACATGCTCTCACCAGATCTGGTTTTAAGTGTGCATTGTCATGTGATTCCAGTTCTCTGCATTTGAGTTACTTATTTCTAATCAATATTAACAATTAATTACAGCTTAAAGTAGAGCACCCACTCCATAAAAACTACTGGAACTGTGGTGCTCTTATTCACACTACATCTGCTTAGGGGTGATGCTAATATTTCTGGGGACCAATCTCACAGAGAAGTAATCAGGTGGTTTGTGTAAGACTCTGTATGCTACTCATAACCACACTAACTAAACTGGAACTCAAGCTGTGTCTGCTGCTCATAACCACACTAATCAAACTCAAACTTAAGTGCCTATCCATTCAGCTGGCAAGTAAAGTTAATGAGAGCACAGGTCACTGTTCCAGTTAGCCTTGTGACCAATATTCCTCCTGGAAAACCTGTACTAAACTATATACAGCTGTGCAATGGGGTTGAGAGCATTACTGGGTAAGAGTGTGTCAGGAAGTCATTGCATGGTGAGAAGACAGAGCTGGATGTGTTCCCATAAGGAAGCAGATTGGTTTTGACTAGATGCCTCTTATGCCTTTGAAAAACAGTGAAAAAGAAAAAGCAGCTTTTTGGAACGAGGAAATGTTATTTTAACAAAGATTTATCTTTGACAAGAGAAATGATTGTATGAAATGTGTTTCTACTATTGTTCAGACAGAGAGAAAATAAATAATTATATACATTAAGCCAAAAAATGCTCAGCTCAGGGGTTAAGTCCAAATGAGTTTTCACATGAAATCAAAATGAAACACAGGAAAGCCTTGAGATAAGAACCAGAAGAAGTACCAAAGTAGAGTGCAGAAGGTTTGGGACATCAGTTGATGTCACCAACCACCTCTTGGTTACATCAGTGAACAAAAGATCCCCACCATGACCTACAGGGTGGCATCCATGGCATTTTCCCCTCTCCTGCAATACCAAGTTATGTCTTTCATTTTAGACACAAGCAAGGCCTGTGGTTCTGCAATGATTAAGGGTGGGAAAGCAAATCCTGCTCACTGCAGCTTGCTTTCCCTGGCAAATCTCTAATCTCAAGAACACAACAAACCCCCTTTTAGCAAGACAATAGATTGAAACCAGGTTAAAGCTCAGAATGATTAGTTTGTATGTTTATCAAATCCAATATATCATCTATCTATATATCTATGTACTTGTGAGATGTTACTTTTTCTTTGTTCTTTTTAAGTTTGCTCCCTCCTTTCCAATTTGAGTGACAATCCCTTCCATTAGAAATGTAAGACATGAGCCATCCCCCCTGGCTGGTCATTTGCTGTATTCAAGTTGCAATGTTCATAGAATGGTCACTGGTCACATGTGGTTTGATTTTTCAAATAAAGGAACTTTTTATAACATAAGATTCTTATAACCACCACACTCGAGCATGTTCCTACAGATCTCTGACATACAAACAAAAAATCAGTGTGTCCCAGTTCTATATAGAATGTATACATGTATTTACTAATTACTGGATATTTCAAAAGCATTTTGGTTTAACTTGTAGTTCCTTCTGCTTTCAGAATGAACTGTTAAGTTGGAGGGGATTTTTCAGGATGGAGGACTGAGGGGGCATGAACGAGGGGAGGAACAGGGGGTTTTATTGTGGAGCTGCAGTTTTGAGTAGTCAGTGGTAGGTGGATACAGCTTTGCAGAGAAATAATGAGAGCTATAGCAAGAGGAATAGGAAAATTACTCAAAAACTCGATCTCACTTCTTTGTTTTCATTCTCTCCTCTCATACTTGTACCTGCAACACTGATTCACTGATTCCAGCTTTCTAGTTATTTTAGAAGTGCTACAGTGATGCCAACTGGTTTAGCCAAGAGCTTTCAGCTAAACACAGAGAGAGGAACATTGTATAAATAAAAGTCAGTTAAACAGTTCCCCAAATTAACTGGTGCTGTGTAGCCCCAGGCTATAAAAAAATCTTGACTGGGCCAGCAAACTTTCAAGCCTGCATCCTGCCTATCTTCCTGCCCGAGGGAGCCTTTGTATGAGGCTCATTGTTACACAAAGCAGCTACTTCAGCAAAGGAATCACTTCAGGAATTTAAGCCTTATTTGAGAGGATTATCAGAAGTCATTGTTTTGACATTTCTTAATTTTCAGGGTTTAAGAGAAGAGATGCTAACCCGTAGTCCAGTTCATTAAACTATATTCTGAATTCATTGCTATTCATGTCAAGATAATTTACTATAAACCGTAAAATGGAATTTTACAGAGTATATTCATTCATGCACTGAAAGTTTCCCAAGATAATGTACCTTCTGTATAAATGTCTCTTCTTCATCTAGTACTTATTAAGCATTCTAAATATCACCATAAATACCTAAAGATAAGAATGTCGTTTAATATTCAATATTTATTTAAAGTATTTTGCTACCCTGTACTTAACTAATCAAGGTATATCAGAACTATTTACAATTTTTAGGTCAATGAATTAGGAGTGGAGATTTCCTGATTGCTCACTGCTTCTGGGAAACGTGTTAAATTCACACATAGCAGTTACCCTGCATGACTGGCATACATTTGTAATTTTTCATGTCAACTTATGCCAGTTGAAAATTCTCAGTCTGCAGAGTCCTGCCCTGTTTATTGCTCCTAATTATTTTTAAGTTCATTTATATTTTTGAAATATCCTACATTTCTAAGGAGTCTTGGAATTTTTCCCTAACCAAGGGATAGGTAACTCCCTTTGCAAACAACTGTAGATGGGCACTGTTAATACTGAGGTCATTCTGTTTGGGTGTATACTGCAAATAAGGGAGATTCTAAGCTACAAATTTATTCCCCCCTATCTTGTCAACCTAGCCCAGGCAAACATTCCTTCTAGCCCCAGATAAAGACATTTCTGTTTGGATTGCAGAGTCAATACTAAAACCAAAACACAAACCTAAGTAAAAGGTGTAGTATGTCCTGCCTATGAATTCATGGCTGGTGAAACCTTTTCTACTTTGGTCAGTGAAAGAATTGCTTCAGCAGTTCATTAGAACTTCGATATATAAATTCATAGACTAATGATCTAACAAGTCCAGTTTTATGTGCCTAGATGTGTAATCAGTGCTCAGAAGCATCTTCCATTAAATGTTCAAACCAATGCACACTATTGGAAGACCATCACTATCTGCATATTGTGTCCTCTTCATTCTTCTCACTGGGGGCACACAGTTAGGTTAAATTATTTGTTCTCCATGTCCAAAACTCTCCTTCAGTGTCTTATAAATGAAGGACCATTTCATGCTGTGTGATCTCAACTTCCCCTGATGACAGCTCTATCCTACTGGAACTATGAAACTGTCAACATCAAGAGCAAAATTTAGGTGTGCAGAAGACAGAAATGGCTCCACAGCTATCCCACAAACTTTTTGAATAGAGGTCAACAACCTCAGCATCTATGGGGAAAACTACAAAACTCACTATTTCCATCAAAAAACCCAAAATAAGATGACGAAAAGTTCCTTGCCAGCTGGAAGTAAAAGAAAAATATTTTGTACACATTGCAGTTTCAGAAAATGAGTAGATAGTACCATGACAGACATGGAATAAGACAACAGATCACTTTGATTTAGTAGAGGAAAAAGGTGTGCATGGTCAGCCTCTGGGGAGTAATGCCTTGTAGTAAATGTGAGGTAATAGAAGGTAAGTTTGCATCTGTGACAGAAGGCTCAGCAGGCCACACTAATAGTTTCTTCTCTGTTCTTAAGGCACACTATTGTCACAGTCAGTGTAAGGTAATTTGACATCACATTTATCAACAGATCAAACCCAAAGATGTTCGGGTCTGTTGGTTTGGTTTTTTAAACAAAAATCCCACAATCTCCTAACTTAAGAAACATTAACTTATTGTACATATTTCCTAACCTGACCTGTATGATATGAGATCACCTAATACTCAAGGGTTTCTGGGATTCAAGCACACACATTGTTATCTTCCTTTTTAAAAGCATGAAGCTGATGCAGTGGCAGTTAAATGGTTTGCCTGGAGTCATCGAGCACATGCAAGGTAAAGCCATTAATAAAACCCCTGAGTCCCAGCTGACAAGTTCTGTGGAGCAAGGACTAGAGTGTAGTTCCTCTCTGTGTAAATTAAAATGTTGTGCTTTATGTCAATAGAAATATGGGAATTTCCACCCTGTATTAGACTCTAGCACATATCATGCAGTATCCTTCATTTGACAGCAGCCAGCAGTAAAAAAAGCAACTTGCCCTATCCAGTCCAGTGCACAAACGTTTGGGGTTCTTTTCCCCATGCCAGACATTATATATCTCTGAAAATGCCTTTTTACATTAGTGGTAAGAAGACCTAATGACTTGTCCCACTAATGTCAGTCTTGATCCTAGCAATATAATCTCACCACTTCCCTTGTATGGGCTCTGATTCCACAATGAAACAATGTAGGGAACAATGTAGGGAACTAAAACAACAGAAAATTAACCCTAATGGGGGAAAAAAAAAAGAAGTGAATAGTCTTATATCCTTTGTCTGGCTGAAAGTTTTTACTATGGAAGCACATATTACAGGTAGTAACAGCTCCGGCTATAACAATATTCATATTAACCTCTTTTCCTTGCTGGAATTGCTGTACATTTTCAGCTTCAGTGGTCTGAAAATTGTAGCAGCACACACAACACGTCTGGCCAGTGACCTCCCCCTGCTACTGGTACCCAGGCACACCAGCTGTGTGGCTTCCTCAGCCAAAGGAGCAATAGGTCACCACTATTTTAAGTTCATTGACTGTCCCCTTATTTTAGTCATGTAAAATTAGAAGACAGTAAGTTCCTCCTCTGTTTTCTGTAGGCCATTCATTATTTTATCATGCATCCCCCTGCTATTCAAGCTTTGCCCATGCCCTTGCCCTGAAACAGTCTCATTACCCATTGATGGGAACCTCCCTTGACAGGGATAACCAATGAATGTTGATTTCAAAATGCTCTGCATTTACTCTTGGCATTTTCACTCGTTTTCATAAAGGCAAACATTTGCTTTATTCTGTATCGCTTTCCAGTTCACAAGTTAATTTAATTTCATGCAAAGTTGATACAAAACATAACTATTCTTACAAAATAGTATTTTACATTCTTTGTTTTCCAATATAAATGACAGTATCAAGTAAACTGGAAAGAAAATCCGACTTGGAAAAATACAAGCATATTAATTAAAACATACTGTCTGTCCCTTACTAAATTATACATTTCTAAATCTTTTAGAGGCATGTCTTTTCAAATAACTCGGGGGATTTGCAGTTGCCTACCAAGCTTTCCATTTCTAGGTCACTTGTTAAATCTACCCCAGGTCAGTGCTGACTGAAAATTATTACTGTCTGGCAGCTGTTTTGTAGTCTACATAAAATGAATTAGTGGTTTCATTCCACTTCCTAATGGACAAGTGGCCCCATCTTACACTTCGACCCAAATGACATGCTGTTGACTTACTGCAGGGAAAGAAAGAAATAAACTCTTTTTATTCTGTAGGTAGGTCCTCATGGTTAGGAATGAGCCTGGTGTGACCCGTGGCTCTATAGCACTACTCTATAAAAAATAAAGCACTCCATCTATGGAATACCTGTAATCAAAACAGATAAACAGATAAAATGTTGTTTTGGGAGTTGTTGTGGTGATTAGCTTGGTCCTTGGAGGATCTTTGTCTTGTGGTTCATGAGGGAATATGGTACAGGTTGTATACTGTAGCAGTTAAAAAAAGAGTTGTCCCCTTCTCACCATTGCACAGTTCAAAGGTCAGAGAGCAGATTGCTGTGTATTTATGTGTGCATGTGCACTTGCATATACATGCAAGAAAACAGAGGAATAATCCACAGAGGTTTCCTGTTTAATAACAAAGAAAATTGATACTTGATAGAGGTAAAAATATATTTAAATTGTTTTAATAATAACATGATGGACAAACAGAATGTGATATTTAAGAGATGGAAATTATCATGTGATCCATAAATGACTTCCACTTGTTGAGCTCTACTTGCACTAGGAATAAAACAAGTTTTCCTGTCTTGAAAGCTCCCAGTCTCACCCTTTCACAGCATTGCATTCTTTTCTTTTTAGAGCAGACACAGGCACAAACACATGAAGATTAATAAAAAACTGTGTGTCTATTTGTACTTAAATTATTTCTCACAGAAATGAAGTTTAAGTGAGTCCATCATTTTCTCTCCTTTCTCTTGTTTTTTTTCCTTGGATGATAAATAAGCCTCTGTGAATCCGGCACTAGCCCTGTCCTTACTGTGCTAGGACAAATTTCCCCTAAGGCCCCCATTTTCCACTGCTTTTTCATTTGTCATTCTGCTCAGCCTGCAGCAATTCAAACAGACCTGCTCCTTGACTGAGAAATCTTCACCTCTTCCCATCCACCAGGATAAGGTTGCTTTTCTATGATTTTTGACAACTGAAAATAATAAAAAAAAAAAGGGTCTCTCCACTTCATCTGTCACCATCTTTTCATGCTTTTGTCCCTCAATGACCCTACTGTCTCTGTTCTATTTTTGTTTGTTTCTTCTGAACTTATTGTTCATCTTTCCTTCTTTGCCACTCCTCACACTCACTGCTGTTTAACTTAACTTATCCAAATGAAGCCCTCACTCCACAGATAAAAAGCTGTTAACTTCAAGATGATTTCTTCACCTTGTTGGATCCAGGTTGTGCTTGCTTCCATACTCCTGCTATAATTCACCACATTACTCTTTTGAAAAGCCAGATGCATACATTAGAGTGGCCCTAAGGGAGATTACATTTCTGTTACTAGCACTTGCAAGTAAATAATTGAGCTGATATTGATCCTTCTGTCATTTAATGTATGATATTTTCTGTTGGACGAGCTATTCTGGGATGATTGCACGTAGGATGTTATTTCATTAATACATGTACAAGCATTGTAGATACAGTCTTATTTTTACAGGTCTCCCTTTAATCCTTTACCACTAAGATAACTCTCTTTTTAGTTTTGTTCTGTAGGCCTTGCTCACAAGCTGTCTTTCTGAGAAGGAATTTACCTGTATTGAAAGTAGTTTCCATGGAATGAATATTGCAGAGAATCACAGGCAGATTCACCAGTGTTTTGTTACACAGAACTAAGATACTTTTTAGGGACTTTTGATCAAAGAATGAGCATGAGGCCAGTCAAACACTCACTGCCACTTCTTGTCTGTTATTTCAGCTCTTACTGGAGCATAAGAAGTTTTTCTTTGCAGATAACTAGAGATTATCTGGAAACAAAGACAATCTGATGTTCTTCATCACATTACTCCTTTTTAATTGTGTACATCCAATTCATAAGAACATACATGAATGTACATCCAAATTCTACAGAGCATTTAATATTAAAATACATATTCTGGTAGAATCTAAGGTACAATTCCAATTACCCACAAAACAACTTGCCAATGGATTTGTGATTGTGATTGTGATTTGTGATTGATTCCCTAATGTCTAACATCATTCATCCAAAGTATTTGGTATTTAAGCAGCAGCTTTTCCCTCAGTGGGGCACTAATTTATACATTGAATTCTAAGAACACAGTTAAACTTTGCTTTTACCATGTCAGTCTCTGACCTCCTCCTAAACCCTAGATTCTTGCTCTATATGTTTACATTCTGCTTTTACTTGCCTCTTCTTGCCTTTGATTCCTACCTTTCTTGTAGGAAACCACCTCCCATTGGCAGTATGACAGACAAATGATGAAAAGACTTTTCTGTGTCTTTGTTCATAAAATTTGAATTGTTTGTGTTTGACTGTTACTCAAAGGCTAACACTTCAGTTATGCCTGGCTGTTGAATCTTGTGTACAACTGTGGTCCTTACACAGTCAGTCAGGAGCTAGTGAATTAATGATTTTGATTGTTTCTGTGATAAACAGCATTACAGAAAATGTATGATTTTATATACTACTCTAAGATCCCTATTTTCAAGGTACAAACACTTACACCTGATACAAGCAGTATAGTTGCTGTATTGGTCAACAGAGACTTGCTTACCAGCTCTGGCATAGATTCATGGCTTGGACACTAAAATCTGACATTTGTGGCTGAAAATTGCTTCTCTCTTAGAGCAAACCCAGGATTTTATGAACTACTCAATACTATTTTGTCTTTAGGCACCAGAAGGGTACTTTTGCAGCAGTTATTTCCATCTCACATAAAATTGATCTTGCTACCCTAATAGCACCTGAAATCCTAAGGAGAGGAACATGACTGTTTTGAATTTAACCATAATGCAGAGTATAAAAGTTACACAAATGTTTAGATTCTGAATTCATCAGGTATGTGATATTTTAACTTTCACAGACATTGCAGCTATCAAAGGAGCAGAATTTCAGATCAGGACCGAGGATAATGGGAACTAGGGTCAACAAATCCCAAAAATCTGTCAAAGCAGTCAACTGTTAAAAATTCTATTTTATTAGGAAACTGTTCCTAAAGCTTGTTCCTTGGACAGTTAAAAGCTTCTTCATATTTTCACAAAGTATATTAACCACAATACTACATCCAATTATTTGTGTGCTAATAATGATCCAAGTGTTTCTTTTCCTTTTCAGGTGTTTGCTATCCTGCTTCACTGTCCTTTTCAGCATTCATTTTGTGAAGTAAGAAGCTCTTCCAGTCTTCTCTTGCAGAGGCAGCTCTCATTCCACACTTCACCCTTATTATACTTCTCTGCACCTATTCCACTGGAATTCATTTTTCTTGTTAAGAATTGCAAAAAATATTCCAAAAGACAACTTTCCAGTGCTATGTATGGCAGCACGGTACTTCTTTCTCCCTTCAGTATACCCTACTTGATACACTCAATAAGCAAGAACATCTCTTTCTCAGCTGTATTTAAGAAATTCAGACTCATCTTGCAACTGGCTGATATATTTATGTATTTCTCCCTTCAGTCATGCCTGAGGATATCCCAGGAATATCTACAGAGACACCTCATTTTCCACCAGTAGTGAACTTCAGTAGCTTACTACTTTTTGTTCCAAACTTAATGCAAAATAGTAAGTGTAACTGGTTCCAACGGTGAACCTTGAAGATCTCTACTGATAGTCTTCCTGTAGCCTACTATTTCCCTTTCAGTGTCATTGTTATTTCCCTTTATAAACTTCCTCATTCATATGAGATATATTGCATTATTTCCCACAGTCTATCTTAACAAACTAAGCTCATCAAGACTCAAATAGTATTATATGCAATGTTTCACTAAAGTCCAGACAAGTGGAATCTACTTTACTTTCTTCATCTAGAATATGAATTATCAATGAAAGCTATTAAGTAGTCCTATGACAATCTATATTTATGAAATCAACTTCCTTTTTCCCTGTTTTCTATTTATTACACACTTTTAAATATTCTTCCCACCAGAGGTTGTTCTAAAGCTCTGCATGCTAATCAGACAATTAAAGCAATAGTAGCCCAAGTTACTCTTTTTAAACATAGGCCATTTGTTTGCCATTCAATAGTCACGTTACTTTATCCTGCTTTTGACAGATTTATTAAAAACTGTTTCATTACTTCTCATTTAACGTGTTTCATTCAGAATTTGGTGGAGCTGATATGGTTCTTCTGATCTGATTACATGGTGCTTCTTGAGCTTTGCTTCCATACCCAGTAGGGCACTTTCCATTTCTATATCGCCATTCATAATCATTTGTATTAGGTATCTTTGCCTTTGTCCACTTACTCCACACCTCCAATGTTTTTGAAAGGTGAGAAAAATCTATAATTAGTTTCTCCCCTCAGCTGAATTACACTGTTCTTTCAGCTAGGCTTAGAACCTTTGTAGATCTATATCAAAGCAACAGAGGAGGATTGACAGGCTACTTCATGGCAAAAAAGCAATCCATCTTTCACTAAAACACATGTAGAAATCTTTCTAAGACTGACTTGTAAGATACATGTTAAAAACACATCAAATCTTTTGTAATCCCTAAGTGCATTTTGACAAATTCCAGAAATTGAATAGTCTCCAAATTCAGTAAAATGGGACATGTTTTGCATTGAAACATGATGCTAGAGTAAAGTGCTTTCTTTGTTTGGTTTCAGTTTTAAACCACATGACAATCATTGTATTCCAAAAGGCTTCATTTTGGTGGAATAATTGTTATCAAGCAACTTTGCTTTAACGTTGGTGCTTAGAAAAGAAGAGGGAATAAAAAACACAGCTTTCAAACCACAGAGCAACCGTTGAAAACTTAAAACCACAATACCCAAGAACAGACTGAGCCTATGATTACCTAACACAAAGTGTGGTTTAAACTGGGCATCATACCAAGTTTTTTACAGAAACCCGAGGGGAAAATGGAGTACAAGTATCCATGGTTACAGTGCCCCTTACACGGCACCTGAAGAGATCTTTCTAGAAAAAGACAGGTAGAAACATTTATCAGGGTCCTCAGAAGTAGCAAAGCTCCTTCCTGTTTTTATAACTTAAAAAAAAAAAAAAGAGATAAAGTAGCACCTCGTACAGCCTGTCCTGAACACACACTGTACCCTAGAAATATTTTTAGAATTCCCCTCTTGTATGTTTTTCACAATATTCAGTCAGTACTGAAAAACAACCTCAGAAAGATAGAACCAAATACTTAAAATAATGGCAAATTCCTGGAATAACAAATTAATTTCTAAAGTATTTTGAGGCTAAGGTCTTTCTTGCCATGTTCAGTTGCACTGAACTCGTGAATGAAGGAATAGGATCTGAGGCTACAATTTGTTATGGAAAAAGTTTGAAGCTTAAGTTAAGCTAAACTGGAGCCATTAGTGCTGAGTATTGATACCTCTGCACTCCCTCTACTGCTCTTCAGCTGCACCATGGAGGGCAGTGGTATAGCTAGATGCAGACCACAGTTTGCTGGAAGGGCATCTTTTCTTTGTCAATGATAATTATCTGTTCTCTGTTGATATGTAGGGCTGGGGAGGACTTTTTTGAGTGTATGCTGATGCGTAACTAAGCACAGTGGAGTGTGAACAAATATGCACACGTGACCAGATATTCATGACAGCTCATTTTCTAGATGCTTCTCCCGTGTGTGCAATGATCTGGTGGGAGAGTGAAAAAAAAAAGAGAGCAGAACTGAGTTTGAATGATGAGTTCCTGTCTGCCTGGCAGTGAGGAGCACAGCTATCTCACCTTCAATGTCCATGTATGAGCCAAATGCAGTTGCCCTTTATTATATCAAAGGCAGGAAGAGGTTTTTAATACCCTTTATTTTCTAGGATGCTTATCTTGTACTCTTTATGTTCCTGAAGGAGTCTGCCTCACCTTCTCTTGTAGAAGTGAGGACTCCACAGTTCCTCATAACATATGGTTGCTGAATCACCCAGCTGTATAGATCTGATCTGGATCAGGCATTAGCACATTATCACCCTTCTGGCAAATCAGCCAGAGCACAGTCCATGATGTTTGTAAAGTCTTCATTCCAGACATTATGGAAATTATGTGGATGATGCCTGGTTCAGCATGAAGATTGCTCAGAGTTGCCTGTTCCACTTTCTAAAAATGAATTTGAACCAGCAAGATGAAAGTTTAGCAAGTCCAGTTGTAAGAGAAGAGCTCTTTATACCATATGGCTGGAGCACTCTATGCAGGAAAAAGTATCCTAAAAATTGGATTTACCTCCTCATTAAATCATAAAGAGGTTCAACATCCCAATAATTTCTTCAAGCAGTTCTCCTGCTTTCATAGAGATTGATCAATTAATAAGTGAGAAGAAATCATACTGTGTGAGCTCAGTGACTATTTACAGAGATCAGACCCCAAATCCTACCTGCCAAATTTTCAAAACAGCAAAAACAAATACCACTATTCTTATCCAATCAGCTCAAAATATTAAGTTGTAATATCATGCTCATTTCACTGACAATTAATGAACAGACAAAGGAATGGTCTGCCATAAATATTCCTACAGTTCTCTATCTACATCCTTATATTTGGTTATAAACAAATGGATAGAGCAGGCTGTATATGTATGTTAACTCATGGTGTTTTAGCAGGTACTGTATACAAGGGGCTTGACTGCAGCAGTGAAAATCTGGCAACTTTTAGTGGAGAGACATATCTCAATGGTGTATGGCAAACCTGCATCCAGCAGTAAAAAAAAATCTGGACTTCTGTAGTGAATTTTCTGGGAAACAGTGGGAGAAAAGATCCAAAAGAAAGAAATGATGGGAATGCACATCACTGAATTCGAGTGACCTCCCTACTTTCTGAACAACAGATTCAGCCACCAGTTTTGAGAGGAAGCAGAGACAGGAGCAATCTCTGGCATGCAGATTTAAAAACAAGTATCCAAGCTGAGGTTCAGCACCCATACATACAGACTTTACTTCAAAGCTGCTGCAATAAAACTAAAGCATTTGTCAGCTTCAGACTGCTAAAGGGAGCTAAACAGGAAGAGTTGTTGCTCTTAGTCTGCTTTCAGTGCCACTTTTCAGACACAAACCAAGTGGGCTAAAAACAAATGAGCTAAAAAAAATTATTTCTGCAAGTTCACAACACGTGAAAAATCAATACCTACTGTGCATCTAGAGAAAGGAACTGGAAGAAATGTGTGAAAATGATAAAGAAAACATGGCCCGTGCTAGCATACTTTGCTACATCCCAAGCACAACGTTCCACAGACATCATTTCAACAAAAGATTGATCCAACTGACAGGGTGGAAACACAACATCAAAATGCTATTTTCATTGTGTAGAGCAAATGGGCTTAATGTACGTAAATGTTGGGGGATGTATTTTGATCCAGGTAGCTCTGGGAGCTGCTAGTAGCAGAGGTATGAAGTGTTGCAGACCTCCTTTGAGTCACAGAATAATTGGTTGGAAGCAAACTCTGGATTCAAAGCTAGAGCAGATCACTCAGGGCCCTGTTCAGTTTATCAGTCTCCAAGTAGCTATGTTCTGTTTACACTGGTAGGGGAAGCAATGCACAGTCCCAGATAGAACAGGATCTCTAAGGCTAAGAAATCATGAAAATGTGAATCTGCACACGTGCATACATGAATATCTGAACTAGAATTTCCAACTTTATCCATATGTTCTTAAAGACAGGAAAATAGCATGGGTCCACAAAACAAAATCCTGTCCTTAGTAATCTAAACTGAACTGTGAGCAAGTTTCTAATGGAATTTTACAGCATAAAAGAACACCATAGGAAACACAACTCATAGGTGAATAGAAATCTATCTGAATGCTACAAAAGCCCAAATCTAAAAGCCCAAATTACTATAAATGGTTATAGTAAATAAATCACTGGTGATATAATTAGGTAGGTTTACATTTGTTTTCATAATTCTGATCTGACCACAATTCTGGAAAAAAGCCACTTCAACATGTCTCCAGACTTGTTCTGCTATAGCATCATCAAAGATAAAACCTTCAGCTCCAGTGATATGCAAATGAAGACATGTCTGTTGAAAGGATTAACGAAGTTGTTCAAAGCATCTTTTCAGTCTACTCTGCTTCCAAACAAACAATAAACTGTCCGCATGCAGTGAGATTTGCTAACCCATAAACACAGCCAAATGGAGGAAGAAGAGCAGAACCTTAATGAGTTTGGTCCCCTTTGAATTTTAGCTGATCAGTGTCACCAATAATTTCAACAGGCTCTAAAATAAGCACTTTCTGTCTTCAAAGTGCCTTGCAAACATCAACCAATTAATCCCTACAACTCTCCTCTGAGGTAGGTAAGTAGGTATTGTTATCCCCATTTTACAGTTGGGTGAACACAGTCAGAAGGGTTAAGTGATTTGCTGCAGGCCACAGATGGAGGTGGGATTAAAACACAAGAGTCACTATGATTCCTTTTAGAGGACAGTACTTTTTGTTCCTGCTGACTTTTCTGTGCTGACTTTAGACATTTTGGCATTGTGGCAATACTTAAAGGAAACAAAATAACTACTCCTTGTTAAAAGCAAGGAATCGTAAAGAACCCTGTCTTTCATGCCAGTGCTGATAAGGGTTTTTTTTTGTTTCAAGGCTTCCCCTTAAATTTTGTTCTGATATTCAAGTATCATTGCTTTCATACAGGGACTTAGTCCCATGGTAATGTAACACCCTAGCAGCTGAAAGATTTGTCCCTCACTTTTGCAGGTTTTATTTTGTCTTTCTGCTTTCAAATCAGTAATTTAGGTGTCACCCTGCTCATAGGGTGGGCAGGCACCCTCCTTCCAGGAACAGGGTAACAGTTGGTAGGCTTGTTCCACTGCAGCACAGGCAGAAAGAAATGGAGACAGGGAGCTTTGAGACCCAAGAGCAAAGCAAGCCATTAAGTGAAACCCAACTCCAGCAAGCCGCTTGTAACCATTCTAACAGGCGTAAGATTGATACCTTTCCCACTTCAACAGAAAGATCAGATGGAAAAGGCAGAGTATATCCTTTTCCTCTCTATGTATACAACTGCAGGCCACTCAAAGATCCATTTGTCATTAAGTCAATTCTGCCTATGGTAATAAACATTAGAGTTTTATAAGGAAATCACTTTTCATCTAGTGGCAAGCAAGTCCACAACATCAGCTCCCTGGAGTATTTGTTAGAATAGAAAAATCCCCTACTCAAAGCTAACCTCTTGCAAATCCTGAACATACTTTCTGTTAATTTTCTAGAAGCCAATTCTCCCACTTTCAGAAGTCTTCCAGTACAGGAACTGATGTGCACAGAGAAAAGCAGTGATTATTTGAAAATTATGCACTCCCTACTATAGAGTAATTTCAGTCATATTGCTGGTTATGTATTTTTAACACACAATCATCCATGTGTCCTGAAAGGATAGCTCCGTTAATGCTAAAAAATAAGGTTTTATTAATACAGCATTGTAATGAATACACTATGATGATATTAATATATTACATAAACCAGGGACCTTATCTCCTTTGTCTTAGGTATCAAACTTCTATTAGCTAGAAGTTTACTTTGTTAAAGACATTTGTGAAGCCTTCAGGTTGAGTAAGCCATTTAACATAGTTAAATAAAATGCAATTTGTTTTTCTACTTCTGTGGATACTGAATCAAAAGGGTATTTTCCCCATTATTAGAATTAGCTTATTAGAATTTATTAGAAATGATTTGGTCTTGCATGACCAGCACTTGGGTTTCTTTCTAGAAGACAAAAAAATAGTTAATGATTCACCATCTGAGGAATTGTATTGTTAGCATAGCAATGCAGGATTTTTATCTCAGAGGACACGTTTTCAGTAACAAATAAATGTATTACATGGATAAGGAAGGGTCTGATTTTCACAGTAATTCTGTGACCAGAAAAACATGAAATGCAAAACGTAAGCTTGGAAATTGCTATTTGCTAGCTCTGTCATAAGAAGATTTGTAGCTAACTCTGAATTACATGCTCTGCAGAAACAGCTCCCTTCTTTTATCACTTTGGAAATCATTAACTCGCCCTCCATGGTCCTCCGTGGGCAAAGGAAGTTTTCACATGGATTTTCTGATAGGAGAAACAAAAGAGATCATAGATAACAAATAGCAGTGTGAATGGTAGTTTCAGAGGAGCATCATCCAAACATGTTTCAGTGACATCTCATCAGATAGGGTATCAATCCCCAAATTTCCTACCACTCAGCACTACCATGCTTAAGGACTTATCCATGGAACTAGATCATTCCTCAGTTCCGAATTTCTTGTGTTATCTATGAACATAAATAACTGAGTCACTGCCCAATATCCCATTAAGTAATGAAATCAATTTTCACGTAACAGACTTTGCTGTTAGGGTTCTGTCTGCACAGTGAAGCAGAGGTGTGAAAACACCTACTTGGGCTGGAGTTACCTGGGGCATTGCTATCCCTAAATGCATTCCATGCTATCCGCCCAATAAGTAACCAACCATCTTCCTATCAAACAGCTCTAAAGTTCATATACATACATATATTTTCTTGTTCATCTGCAACCCTTGTCACAAGCCACCTGCACAACAAGTATTTTTAACGTCCTGCACTGCATCCACTGAGAAAGGGTAGTGTTTCATCTTCTGTGTCCCTCTGAGATGTTCACTGTAAAAATAATTCTGTCACCCACACAAATTTCTGGCAAGTTGGGATCCAATTTTTCCTAAAAGTTCGTCTCCCCTATTTGCAATTCTGTGTCCCAATTAGTTTTTTAGCACTCGTTCAATATGTCTATTTCAGAAAAAAATGGTTCACATGTTTGCACGTTCAGCAGGTTGGAGAGCCATTCAAGCAAATACCCTTGCTGAAAACCACACAGCAATTGCTGGTGCCATAAGCTGGGCGTTCTTCAGCAGTGAAAACTACACCACACTATTATAATCAAAATCTTTTCTGCAAATTAATTTACTGCATGAATATCAATAATACTGAGACCCCAGAGACAACTGTAAAGGAAATCTATTATTCTGGTTTGGTTTTCTTTATATTTAGTGTTGTTTCCCCTTGCAAATCTATTTTATGATGGCTATTTTTATCCCACATAAACACCTTTACAGTTTTTTTGTTCATTTGTTGGTTTTGGTTTTGTTTGGTTGGGTTTTTTTTTTAAATTATCCAACTACTGGAAACAGATCATTACTAAAGATGTTCACCCTTCACATTTAAAAACTAATTTACCAAGCTTGAGATTAAGGAGAAAGACAAGCAGTGTTCCTGATACTAGTGAGCAAATAAAGAGTTCACTATTTGCTATTTTTAGGTAAGATATTGAACATGCAAATCCATGTTTTAAAATGAAGTTAGCTGCACCATTATGTTTTATTTTCTTCCTGTTTTCCATTGCTTCCTTAACAAGTCTCTTGTAATGTTCCAAAGATTTTTGGCACGATGAACCTTCATCATAACTCAGACACGCTGACAAAGCACCTGCAGCTCCTCATCAGACATTTCACCCAAAATCCCAGACACTGAAAGAGTTCAGTGGGCAACCTGCAGCCCACTCACCTTGCAGCCCCTGAAAGGTCTGCAGAAGCTCTCATCCTCAACAAGAGCCATCCCCTCACTTGCTGCCTCTCCCAGGACACTCTCTGGGGTGAGAGACAACTACAACCGAGTTGACTGTATTTTGAAGGGTGTGCCGGACCTCTCTTCCTCCTTCATCACGAATCCTGAACCAGTGACTTTACCCGGAGCTTGCTTAGGGTACCCATGGCAACCAGGGGGGCGAGCACACTTTTTTTTTTTAAAAAAAAAAAAAAGGGGAGAAAAAAAAAGTTCCAAAACCCGCTTGTACGAACACATCGATCAGAGGGTGGCAAATGCCCCTGTGAGGAGCGACGCCCCCGTGGGCGCTCGGGGCAGGTGCAGTTCCCATGCCCCGGCGCCGCAGACAAAGAGCGGTCCGAGGCGCCCGCCCGGAGCCCGGGGCGCGGTGACACCCGCCGGGGAGGAGCCAGGCGCGGCTGCCCCGGGGGCGGGGGGGGCAGCGGGGAACTTATAAAGAGCCGCGTCCCGCCAGAAGAGCCGGGGCGGGTGTTTGGTGCGGCTGCCAGTGACGGCGCTCGGAGACGCGCGGCGGCAACAACAGCAACAGCTCGAGAGCTCAGAAGGGCTCGATGGCTCAGAGCATGGACAACAGCCTCGAAAGCCTGGATGTAAGTGCCGGGAGCTGAGCGGGGCCGCCGCCGGCTGCTCGACGCCGCTGTTCCGCGGCAGCGGGGCCATAGTCCTCTGTCCATGTGCGGGCTGTTTGCAAACAACGGTGCCCTCGCTGGAGTCCGCGGGCGTGGGCGGGCGGGGATCGCCCCGCGGAGAGCGGGGAGCGGGGCCGGGCAAGGCGAGGGCGCTGAGCCGGGCGCCGCGCCGCCTCCCGAACCCCAGCCCGCGTCACTGTGGGGGTCTGCGGGGCGCAAACGGGCAAGGCTTGGCCCCGACCCTTTGCCGCTGCTGCGTCTGGCCGCAGCGCTTCGGACTTTGCCACAGCTACAGCCGCTGCTTGACTCCCGCTTTTTAAATCGGGCTTTGCTGCTTGGCCGTCAGTGGAAGTGACATGTGGCGCCTTTGTGGGCTTGAACCCGCTGGTAGAGCAAATAAGAGTCACAGGAATGATAAGGGGGGACACAAGCGAGGAAGTTTGGAGTGGTTTGACTCCCGGGAGTGGCACCCCTCTACATCAGTGCCCAGCCTGACCCCGGGCTGCCGGAGCGCACGGTGGGGCCAGAAGCGGAGACAGCTCCCAGCCGGCCCCTCCGGCCGAAATGCGCCGACGTCCCGGTCTTGCGGAGGCTGCTCTTCTGCCACGGGGTTTTGAGAGTAGATAGTTGTACACTGAGATCTCGGGCAAGTTCCAACTTTAATCCTCCTCTCACTCCCTCGTGGAGCTGGTGCATCCGTGTGGGAAGCGCTGCGGGATGCTCGGGGCTCACCCTGCTCTGTACCGCGCACGGAAACTCAAATCTGAAAACCTGAGCGTTTGTACATAGCCAGGTGGCACTCGCCCGCATGCACTGCTTTTCAGCGTGGTGGCCAAAACCGTTGGTGGTTTCCTGATGTGCTTTCATGCCCTCACCAGAATTTCGCTTCCTTTTTCCACTGTTGCAGTTAGTTCAGCAGCCTGGCTGCAGCCCAGCACCAGCCAGCTTCACCCCCGGCCCCGCGGCCGCAGAGGGCGGGGAACAAAGGGAGGGAGCGTGGATGGTCTTGATGACCCTCCATGGGGTTTGAGTTCCCCTGCTTAAGGTCACCTCGCTCTTTCTTTTCTTTATGGGCTCTGGTGTTTTTTCTTTCTTGTGTTTGTGTGTGGAGCTGTCAATGGCTTCTCAGCAGGGAATTCTTGCTAGTATGTATCCTTTATTACATCAGCCAAGGGTACCTTCTCTATTTCTCCTTGACCACATCCCCTTAATGAGAAGGGACTTAGGAGCAGCAGCATTTCTGTTGGAAGTAATTTCTTTATAGCTCTCTTTTGTAAGAGTTAAATGTCATGGGTAATGTTCTGTACCGACTAACCTCTTGCATCCAGCACTTCTGGGCTCTTCCATTTGTAGTATGCATCTGATTACAGTGGCCAGAACCAGTGGTATTTCTGGCAGTAGCCATTATCTTTCTTTTCTCTTTCATCCCCTGTCCTTAGTTTAAATATCTTAGTCCTTCGAGAAAGACAAAGGAAGTTCAATAACTTGTTCTTAGTTGCTGTAGATTTTTTTTTTTTTTAAATAGTAATTTTTTCCATCTGGTTTTCAAAAAGTTTGCCAGTTCATGATGATAGAGACTGTTCAGGCAACTCAACATACTGTCATATAGAGTGTGATTTTGCAGTGGAGCTAACATCTAATTTTTTATTTATTTTTTTTTTTAGCTGTCCTCTGGGTTTGTCATCGAATTTTCTGATAATAGCACGGATGAGATGGGTTCAGGTGACTATGGAGACTATGGAGAGCCATGCTTCCAGCATGAGAATGCTGATTTCAACCGGATCTTCTTGCCAACAATCTACTCCATCATCTTCGTAACAGGAATAATTGGCAATGGATTGGTTATTATTGTTATGGGCTACCAGAAGAAACAAAGGAGCATGACTGATAAATACAGGCTGCACCTCTCCGTGGCTGACCTCCTTTTCGTCATCACCTTGCCATTCTGGTCTGTGGATGCGGCCATAAGCTGGTACTTTGGGAATGTTCTGTGTAAGGCAGTTCATGTCATTTACACAGTCAACCTCTACAGCAGTGTCTTGATTTTGGCCTTTATAAGTTTAGATCGATACCTGGCAATTGTCCACGCTACCAACAGCCAGCGACCACGAAAGCTGTTGGCTGAGAAGGTGGTGTATGTAGGCGTATGGCTTCCAGCTGTGCTGCTCACTGTGCCTGATATCATTTTTGCCAGTACCAGTGAAGTAGAAGGAAAGTATCTATGTGACCGCATTTACCCTCATGAAAACTGGCTGATTTCTTTCAGATTTCAGCACATCTTGGTAGGACTTGTCTTGCCTGGCCTAATAATCCTGACGTGCTACTGTATAATCATATCCAAGCTGTCGCATTCGAAAGGCCACCAGAAGCGCAAAGCCTTGAAGACTACGGTGATCCTCATCCTGGCCTTCTTTGCCTGCTGGCTGCCATATTACATCGGCATCAGCATCGACACCTTCATCTTGCTGGGAGTCATTAGGCACCGCTGCAGCTTGGAGACCATCGTGCATAAGTGGATCTCCATTACAGAAGCCCTGGCATTCTTCCACTGTTGCCTGAATCCAATCCTGTATGCCTTCCTGGGTGCCAAATTCAAAACTTCAGCACAAAATGCCTTGACATCAGTCAGCAGAGGGTCAAGCCTCAAGATCCTTTCAAAAAGCAAACGTGGGGGACATTCATCTGTTTCTACAGAGTCTGAGTCTTCGAGTTTCCATTCCAGCTAACGCTGCTCCCCGACATCATCTTATAAATGGACACTTTAAAGTGGCGCAAGATTTCAGAAAAACAAGACTGACCTTAATGTACAGATTATTTACAGTTGGAATTTTATATTGTTTCTTTTAGTTTCTGTGAAGTTTAATTGACTTATTTATATAAAAAAAACCCTTTCATATTGATGACAAACTGTCTAGGCAGGTCCTGTGGACAAGTGGTTAGTTCACAAAAGTTTTAGTTCTTGTCTGTATGTATAGATGTGTGAACTAAACACTTCTGGATTGTAGCAAAGTGGCTGTTAAAAGTTTAGAAAAATACTTCTCTGTTGTTTATATGTAAATGTTTTCAGTGTTGCTGTTAAATTCTTAAAGCTGTGTCTGGAGATTTTTACCTTACTACAAGATGTTCGGTTTACAATAGCTTAACTCTGCTGTAGAAATGGCACTTATAACCAAAGCCTCCTCTGTTACGTGCTAGGGGTTTGTCCCTATTCTCAGTAATTGTTGGTTTGCAAAGTTTTCTGTTCAAGGTAAATAAAAGTATGACAAAGTTATTCTGAGTGGTATTTTTATTTCTGGTAAATGTTTTTCTCAAAGTTTGTATTTGCAATTCTCAATGAACAAAGATTTATTTGAAAATTGCATGGCTCTTGTATGAAAAGCAGGAAAAAGAGTCTCAGTCCAAAGTGATTATTCTGTTGACACCTGTGACTTCCAAGTTTGGGTTTGGTTTTTTTTACCAGAATACATTTACTCCAAGTTAACCTTATCTTTAGAATTACTTAATCACTCCAGTTAACATTATCTTTAGAATTACTTAAACTATCACCTTAAACAAATAACTTTTTTGAGGGCAAAGTATCTACAAATGAAAACCACTCTATTGAAGCAGTTGCTAGAAGTTTACAGACTCTTAAGAGTCAAACTAAAATTACTGCATGTGACTAACCTTTATGCCATGAATATAAAGTCAGTCCTACATTTCTTCTGCATTTTTCTGTTCTAAATTTAGTTTCACATGTTAATAGTAGATTAATTGAATCTATTTTGATATTTGACATTTGACTTGAAAAAAAGTTACTAGTGTATCCACTCTGTGGAAGATGTGTTTGGAATAGGAAGCTTTCCCTAACATGTCTACAACCAGATTTTCTTAATATTCTAATGTTCTTTTTTAAAAATCCAGAGTGTGTACCAGTTCTCCTTAAATATATATATTTTAGTAGGAATCAGACAACTGAAAAATAATGAATAAGCAAGAGGACAGAGCCATTGAGAATACTTGTATATTCCTCATTAAAAAAAACCAAAAAAAAACCCAACCAAAAACAAAACAACAAACCCACCAAAAAAGCAACTGTAAAACAACAACCGTTCCTGATTTAAAAATAATTAACAGTTTGAAAGTAAAAAAAAAACCAACCAAACAACAAACCCCTGCAATAAGTAACATGGATATTGCAGTGAAATTGCCCAGAAAGTGTGTTTTCACAAGCACAGCACTCCAGTGATTTTGTGGAGCATGTACTGCTATCTAAACTATACATTAAATTGCACGGTCTATTTTAGATATTTTCATAAATGGAAGACCTTTCTGTTTTGCACTTTCCTCCTCTTCAGTCAAGAGGCTGCAACTTGGCTGCATCCTGCACACTTTTTCCCTTGCCACAGTGGTGGCATCCACCTGATTCTGTGTTGAGCTGACTCAGTTTGCTGGACCAGCACAAAACTAACCTGGTAGAAAAAAAAAGTAAATTTCCAGCAATTTAGTGAACTGAATGAGCTCAATGAGGAACTTAACAAGTACTACAAAAGTGCAAGACCCTGTAACCTGGAGCCAGAGAGATGAGTGAGAAACAAAGAAGAGGAAACAGGTTCCCCCTTTCAGCAACTAAACTTGGAGATCAGTAAACTGTTAACACATAACTTCACTCAACATAGAATATACTAATATCACAATAGATGCATTCTCAATAAACAAAAGGTCTCACTTCCCTCAAGTTTTTCCTCATTAACACAGCTGAGTAATGAGGATATTGTGGCATAGGAGCAGAAGCTTTTAAATGGTTTGTTTTTGTTGTTCATTTGTGTGTTTTCTTAATTTAGTGAGGGCTTTCCCGTGAAGAATTTGTCGTTCTAAATGATTCCGATTTTCCCTCAGCTCAATCAATCACTGTGATTTAATTGCACTTATAAAATACTTACTGGCTATCAACATGCTGCTGCTTATTTGTCAAGGAAATGTTTAGAGCCCTCTAGCATTAACTTAGATTATTCCCATTACGCTTCAGTCAGTCAACTGTTACCTCAAGCAGAGAGCAGCAAAGAGGCTGCAAGACAGAATGAAGTCAGCCGGCCACGTTACTGCCAGAGACCACAAAAAGGACACTAAACAAACAACAGAAAGGATCTGCATAAAAAAATAAATTAGCAAAATTAAAACATAATCCGTGTCCCAGAGGGATGAGACCTACGTTTAGTTTTAGAAAACTGCTGTTGTTTTCTGTAGAATTAGTGAAACTATGAACAGAAGAACATGTTGAAAAAGAGTTGCAAGATCATTGGGATTTTGCACCAGCAAGGAAAAGGAGTTAAAAGCCACAGGTATTTATTTAAAAATAATTGTATGTATCCATAATAAGGATTATATTTGTATTGTTTACAGAGCAAATATTTGCAAATTGAATGAAGTTGTCATGAGGAAGCATAGTAAGAAATTATGAATCCAGTTCTCCCCATTTATCTCTGATTAAGTCAAAGCAAATTACGCAAATTTCTCCAGAAGCCTTCGAGAAATTACAACAAAACAAGGTAAGAAAAAAAAAAAAAAAAAAAAAAAAAAAAAGGAATTTTCTTTATGTGATAAAATGATAGCTGTGGCCAAGCAATTTAAAGTATGTATAGGTACAGAACAGCAAACAATTGTGAGTACTAGTGAGTATTGGCTACAAACCAGTTAAAAATTATACATAGCAATGTAAAAGATTTAGAATGTATTCACAAAGTCATTATATGCATGAAAATGTATTTACAACGACTCTTTCCACCTAATTCAGGCACTAAGCATTTTGTCATGGTCGTTACAATGTGCTAATAGCAGCTCTGGACTAACCCAGGGATATTCACCTAATGCTATAATGGACACATTTTGAGTGCTTAAGATTAGTCAGAAATCCTTTGGATCATTCAAGGCTAAAGCAAGAACTGAACACATACATGAACTTTTGCATCCTCTAAAATGCTGCTTTGGAAGTTACAATACTTAAAGCAGTGGGATAAAATTACACTATAATCCATTATTTGTATGGTGCATTTTTCCTCTGTCTAATCAGGTTGTACATGTGAAAAGATGAGTGGTGATAGTGTGGGGGTCAGACCTAATGTATGCAGCCTATAGAGTGCAAGGACTAAGGTGGAGTTTCTTGTTTTTTCTTGGCTAGTCATGACACAACCATTATACAGGGGTTTCAGCTTCTATGCATATACATAAATCAAAACAAAATCACCAGAAAAATAAAAAAGGAAGTAGCAGCAATAACATGGAACCATTCATACAAGTGAATGGTTTATCTTCTGCTGGCTGAGCTCTAGCTGGACAATGTACAAAGTGACCACCTCGAGATGTTTGGTTGAAAAGGCCATTTTTTATATTGTTTGGGAAAGGAAACAGCATGACGAGGAAGTACTTCCTTGATCCAGGCATGCCTCCAGAATCCCCTAACAATGGAGTATTCTCATATTCTCATAGTGCTGAAACTTAGGAAACACTTAAGCAGATAGGGCACCGGAGTTTTTTCTTAAAGGATGCCACTCCCTCACTTTATGTTTTGAAAGAGCCATACAGACTCTTTTTCACAGCCATAAATCACATGTCAATTGAAATTACATGAGCGCTGGCATTATGTCTTACAGAGAAGGCACAGATTTCTCTTTGAGCAACACATTTTCTGTCACTTTTCATTTTCTCTGAAGATCTTTCATCTTTAACAGGAAGAAGTTTAAAGATGATTTGTTTTAACATCAACCCTATTGCTATCTTCCCACTCTTCTAACAGAACATACAAAAAAACAGTGCTATGCTTATTGGTTTTGAAAATATATTTTCATAGTAGTTGATTATAAGCATATTTGGTGTTTATTTATGTATATATATATAAGTGAAACGTATCCACACATATATATGTAGTTTATCAGCACCATTTACAATGTTGGTACAAATAATCCAGGCTCCAGCACAGCTACTACTGACTTCAGAGGAGTCAGGATTCATTAAGATATAGTAGGTTTGATAACAATTACTGTTTTCTTGAAAGGAAGGGAGGCTTCAGTAACAAAATCCCAACAAATTCAGAGACATCAGGGTGCCTAAAGAATTTATACTTCCTAAAGTGTATAACCTCATATCGCAAATCAATTTCAAATGAAGATTACAAGTTCCTCTGATTTCATCTGCAGAGATCCACAAGAAATTAAATCTTTCAGTATGGAGCAGGTGGAAATGTTCTGCTGAACATAACAGAAATAAATCTTCAGCAAAATGGTTTTCTCTCACTGAAAGCATGCAAGCTTTGCATACCCAGCTATCAACAGGCTGACAGTAATTTGTCTTCAGTGGGACAGTGTTTGGAAGAAATAGGTCA
This sequence comes from Corythornis vintsioides, assembly GCA_025447755.1. NCBI lineage: Eukaryota > Metazoa > Chordata > Aves > Coraciiformes > Alcedinidae > Corythornis > Corythornis vintsioides. The sequence continues at coordinate 34,207 of JAOEGS010008922.1, read as the reverse complement.
ATATTTTAAATATCCTTATCTTTTGGAATTCACACCAGGAATAGATTCTTACCACATAAAACTTGTCAAACTAAGTAGAAATTATGAGAGATTTTTTGAAGGGTTATATTGTAAAGAGTTTATTGAGATTGGTTTGGGTTTTGGTTTTTTGTTTTGGCTTGGTTTTTTTTCTGTTGGTGCCGCCTTTTGTTTCTACTACCCTCTTCTCACAGTTTCTATTCTACTTAGCTTTTCCTTTAAAAATATACCTTTATAGAATTTTTGTTAGCTTTGTTCTGTTAAGACTACACACAATATACTGGACAAGTAAGAAAAAGACAATTCACATTAAAAATGCAGCCTTCATAACAGTTTCTATGTCTTCCCATGTGCATTTTCCTTCCAACATCTGCTTTCCTTTAGCTAAAAGATAAATTACTTCTAAATCGTATGAAAAGTTTAAACTCAAAGGTTGGTTTTATTCTCAAGTTTCTTAAAGCACACACATTTGTTTACTGTCATGCTCCTTTCCCATTCAGCATTCCATAATCACACAGATCTCCTAAGGAGAGGTCTGGATACGAAAGGCTGAGAGGGTCCCTCACCTGCTTGTCTGTGTCATTGCTGGTGCCAATCCAGCTACAGCTATGAAAACACAGACTGTCCATAAATTTACCCTCTCAGTGCTGATGCCCCCTGCACGGCTACAGTAAGAGCAGATGGCACTGCCTACCACTGGTAATACCCCTGCTGCATCACCTGGCCAAAGGTGAGTATGACAGTCCTCACCAGGCATCATTAAAAATATACCTGGAAAGTGCACATGGAACATTCTTCCCTACCTCTCCTTTCACAACTACTCAACTTCCTATTGCCACCCCCTTTGTCACCTTCCTCATGGTTAATCCTTTTCAGTACTGCCCTCTCTTAGGCTAAGATTTGCTCTCTTTTCCTTGAGGTAAAGATCTAATATTAAAATATCTTCAAAAACACTCATTCTGCCAAGTCTGTCTACATGAGTTCACCAAAAGAGAAATTTGATATGCTTGATAGTAGAAGATGAAACTGGAGCATCCGTATCCACAGATCTACTCTGTATCTAAAATCTGTGGAAAGTAAGAGAATAGTTCTGTTTTTTCATAGACATGTTTTAATGTGAGAGAAGTAGTTATGTCCTGGCAATACCAGGTTCACTGCAGGAGGAATTACACCTTAGACAAGTGTTAAGTGCACTGTTCAAACTCAGTCCAGGAAGGCACTGGCAAGAGCAGCTAGAGTCTCTAAGAGGAATAAAAGGGAAGAAGGGATTATTGCACAGGGACATGGTTTCATGTTAGATTTAACTTGACAGCAAAGTAGATTTAATGAGTTCCTGCCCTCTCTTACCCCTTAGTATTTACTCCCTTCCTTTCCATGGCCTTTCAGGTCATGCCTCCCACCCCTCTTTGCTTGCTCTCTTTCTCCCAGCCCCTTTGTGGTGGTATCAGTGCTACCCTGCATGGAACTGGGCACTAATGACACACCCACACAGGGCAACTGAGCTGATCTACCCAGCAGCAGGACCAACAAGGACAGTCTCACACCTCCAGTCCCCATCCTTCTCTCCCTCACTCTAAGCTTCCATATCCCTGTCCTCAACCTCTGTGGCTCATGTAATTCCTTGGTGAGCCAGTTCAGCTGATGAAGACCAGAGTTTCACAGGAATTTGAAGCCACCAACTTCCTCTGTTGGGAAGGTCTTCAGCCTCCCTCCCCCTCTTCCTCCCTCCCCCGCTTCCTCCCTTCCACTTCTAATCCTTTCATTTCTGTGGACCTGCCTCTGGCTGTACATCTGTCTATTGAATCAGTCACACTTTCTTTTGAATTGACTTAATTGAATAAATAGATGGACAGTATCTATATTTTCCTAGTTTATTTTATAACAGTTTAATGAAGTTAGCTAGTTAAGCTCAGAAAAATGACTGACTACATCTAAGATAACAACATATGCAGTCAGGCACATGGCTCAGCAAAGGAAGAAAAACTGTAACACAGGCTTTTTTCACTCTTTCTTTCAACAGCATTGAACTCTTAATTTTCCTCCCTGTATTTGTGAAGCCCACCAGCCACAGAAAATGAACCAACAGTGAACACATTTCAGCCAGCATAGTGAACTGAATTGGCTTGCTAAGAAGTCAGAAGCTGGAGCAATCACAAGAGTGGGGGTGGAATCATGCACCTGGAAGCTGTGGGGGTAGAAAAGAAGTTGGACCCTGTCTTTTGGGAGCAGTGAGTTGTCAGACCAGTTTAGCTGTCTTGTCAAAACTTCCTTAAGTAAACAGCCAAACTGTTAAACAAACAGAAACTATTTCTTAGGGAGAGGGTAAGAGGTTGAAAAGGTATGGAGAGAAGAGATGCCTCTCTTTAGCAGAGGTGAGCCCTGCTTTGTTCATAACCACTGTTTGATTACCTGCTGACTATATGACCATGGTCCTGCTTTTCCGTGAAACAAGGCTTAAGGAAGAGGTTTAAAATAGCAGTATTTTAAACTTAAGAGGTCTGTAATAGAGAAGTTAATCATGTCCTTGTTCTAATCTTTATTGCTCATCAGATTTAACATAATTATTTGTGAAGACACACTGTAAATCTATATTCATAAATATAGACCATAAGACTTTTTTGAATGATGGATATTTATATGATTTTTAAAAGAAGAATCCTTGAAAAGTAGGGAGACAGTTTTCTCCTCTATAACAACCACTGAATTTTAACAAGTCTTCCTATTACAACAACAACAAGAAAAGGCATTTAGTTTAAGGATTATGCTGTGTCTCTCTTTAGAATTAATCTATCAACTAAGGAAAGAAGAAATTGCCTCTTTGTATGAAGTCTGCTTAGGAAAAAACATTAGATCCCTGTGTTAGATGCTAATTGAGCTCCACTGGAGAAATGTAGAAATCCAGTTATGTTGAAGCCAGAGTAAATATGCTCAGACTGTAGTTTGAATGTGTGGACCTACGTGGCTCTCCTGGTACTCTGCAGTGAAGGACAGAGCCTGGCAACTGCATCAATATTCGGTGTAGTATCCACCAATCCATCAGGCTGATCTTTCCTCAGCCCAGAGAATAAAGAGTCCACAGAGCCATGAATTCTTGAATCCATTCACTTTTGCTTCTTCCTACAAACTAACATGGAGGGAGTATTAATAAACTTTGCCCACTCATCAAGCACTTAGTGGAACTCCATAATAAAAGCTGTGACAGATTAAATACAAGATCCTTTCTATGTGATATTTAAGAGCTCTGCTACCTGGGTGTTTGAAAGAGATCCTCTTGATTCATTCACCAGTTTCAGGAACTATTAAAAATCAGAACAAAGATTTTTGTATCTCTTAAGAATACTTTCAGCTTCTAAAAGTAGTCTGTTTTAAAATCCTTTGTTCTCAGTACCACACACTTCACATATACTCTTTCAGTTGCTGGCCAAACTGGGGCCCATTATATCCTTTATAGGCTATGACCTGCAAGGAAAATTAAGGTACATCTACCTGAACTGGAACATGGCAGTGAAATGCTGAGGTGACACTGACTGAGCTGACAGTGGTACCCTTTGGTGATGTAAACCAAGGTCAGAAATCAGTGCAGCCAGAGAAGCAGCTGTAATTACCTGTCCCTTTATCCATCCTGACTGTTCTGACCACTGGGCTATAGAATTAGTCTCTCTCCGATCCTGTGAATATTTATTTATGCAGAGTTATACATTTTCAACAGGACTCACAAGACAAAAGCACTGTCCCCAGTACAAGAGCATGGCTATTAAGCACCCTCCCAGGAGAGAGCAGGGTCTTTAGCCTGCAAGGAAACCCGAGCTTTTGCACCGCTGTCCCTTGACAAGGGACATTGTTTTGGCAAGAGGGTTCCTCCTCCTGCTCTTCAATGTGTTGTAGAGGATTAAGCGTGTGTTTGAAAGAGCACCTATAGCAGCAAGCACTGTTCTTTGAAAAAAGCTGAGACCTGCTTTGTTTATAGTGTCTGCTGGGAGTTAGGCAGATGTACTTTGTCATTTGGCACTATCAAGTCCGAAGGGTTCTGTACATTAGCAGCAGTACATATTTAGGTACTTAGATCTGCTAGAAACTGACAAGTTTTTTAAGAATTATGTTTAGATCTGTGTCCATACCATCTGTAGAAATGTCAATTTGTCTTGAAAATCCATCTGTCAATTAATAGTCTAGAACAGTACAGAGCTCTGTCCCACATTAACAAACAGAGCTGTAGATGATTTTCATGTACCAGTAATCCAAGCTCTACACCAGCTCTAATACAACATGTTTTCCTCTACTCTTTTCACGGAGTCCATAAAGGAAAGGACAGCCCATCCTAATGAGCTCCACAGCCACTGAGGTACACTTAATCCTGAATCAGCAAAACCTCATCAGAACTCTCAGCTGCTCAAAATGGAATTATTTTCTGATGACTGGACTTAATCCAACCAAAGGTCAGTAGGAATAAAATATGCTGTCAGCTCAGGACTTAATGATATATTCTTACCTCCGTAGGCCTATAATTTCTTTAGATACCTAAGAGGTCATGTCAACCCTAATGTCTCCCAGTTTTATGAATGCAACCATAAGCCCCTTTTAAATCAGTTTACAAATGATTATTATCATTCTCAATCTAGAGAAAGGCCCACCATTTTCTCTAATTGGAAAGACTAATTTAATTATCATTCTTTTCTTTCCAGATGCTTTGTAGTTGTTCAGCTGTATTACAATAGAGAGTTGGGGGTTATGGAAAAGAAATAGTTAATTGTTTATGACTGGGAAAGGATGAGAAATTAGTTCACATATGCTGGTGTAGCCACACTTCAGCCACACTTCTGTTGTTTTTGAGCAGCAGATATCTTCGTAAACAGTACATGATGGCTTCAATTTTAAAGTAGCTGAGAAGAACTTCATAACTGGGGAGCATTTGCTGTTCTAACATTTTTTAAAAGATCTTCCATCTAAAACAAGCAACTGATAAAACCATTAAAAGTAAAAAGCTAATAAATCAAGATTCACATGTCAGTGGGCACAAAGAGGAAAATGTTTAATGTATTCAATATCCCAGTGTGATTTTGCACTAAATTAACATAAATTGGCATAGTCTCCAAAGTGAATCTTGTCAACAAACACACCTTGCCTTATTAAAATAATTGTTGTATATAAATTATTTTTGTTTGTCAAAAATAAGTAGCTTTCCAAATATTAAATAGGCAAAATCTATATTATGCGTAGCTTTGCTGAAGCCAATGTTTAATTATTTATTAGATATCAAATGTATAACATCTGTGTAAGAAGGCTGACATATGTTAGGACCTTTGACTTTGAAACACAAAAACTGTCTGCTGAGTTAGGGATCTCTCTATAAATTAATTAGATAAATATGAATATAGCATGTATATTCTAAGTCTTTGTTTCCCTTGAGATGAGGATAATGCTTATTCAAAGAACACAAGACTGGATGTATGAATCGGTCCCATTTGTCTTTGAATTCACAAGGTTACAGTTTATGCCTTCTTAACTTTTTAACAGATGGCTTTCACAGTTTAAGGATGTCACAATCTAAAGGTTAATTCTTCTCTCTTAAGCTGTTTCTGAGACTCTGTTAATATTACATAACATTACAGCAGTATAACTATGTAGATTTTCATTGGTATAAATTTTGTAGGCAAGGCCTCAAATAAGAACATTCTTCCAGAAAATATATTGTTTGTCTTCTTCATTCACCCAAGCAAGAACACAGGCTTAAACACACAAATTCAAATGATTATACTTTGAATACTTCATACTTTCCTATACTTTATAGGAAAATTTCACATTCATTTATCTCCATGGCTGTAATTTTGAGTTGGAACCCTTCAAAAACTTACTTCTCCAGCTGCTTGTCATTCCACTAGATCATAAAAAAATTCATTTTGCCTGGTAGTCCCTAGAAAGTGGATCCTACTGCCTAGATAAAGGTATTTCTTTTTTTCTCAGCTAGATACAAACTGTAGTCTTTTATCAAGACAAGGGAAGGGCCACAGTTGGTCTTCTAGTGAAAGTGCAGAGCCTTCTCTCCACAATATTATTTTTTTTCCTCTAAAGATCCCTGAGCAGAGATCCAATTTTGATTTGTGATTTAAGTTAAAACTTTGCAATAGAAAAGGAGTAGTTTATAGGCAAGTATGCAGGGTCATAAACTGCCCATTCTCACTACTGAAAAGTATCATCTTCTTCCAAATAAGGCTGCATATAGCAGTATATAGAAGGAAAGTAGAGTAGACATGTGCCAAGAGCATCAAATAGCACTCTCTGCCTGAGTAGGGTCCATAGTGACATGCATGCAAAAGAACTCTTGCTTTTTCAAAAAGCAATCCTGAATAAAAACTCTTCTTATCCAAGATAGAGGCCTTAAGGAACATCCTGCATGTTAACAAACATCTTCAGATAATGCCTAGTTTGATGCTCATTTCCTAGTTATTCACAGAGTCTCTTAAAAGGAGCTCTTTCACTTCTGCAGCTTAGCCTAAGGAAATCCTGCAAGAACAATGTGTGACTGAAATACACACAGGTTTCCCAAATGGTAGCAAGACCCATTGATGCTGCTTCAGATAGCACCAAGACAGCAAGTTATAATACAAACTAAACAAGAAAGGGTCTTGTTTGGATAGGATTGAATTGGATTCAAGCTTTTTTCCTTTCAAATTGTAGTATATTATGTAAAGTGCCTTCAGTGTCGAAGATATTTAGCTGCCAAACTAAATTACTTTTCCTCAAGTATTTCAGGAGACAGAATCTCAAAACTACCTATGCAATTGGGTATTCCCCAAATAAGCATTCCCATTTACTCTTCTTAGTAAATTAGCCTGGAATCTCCTTGTAGATGCTGAAGGTCTGGTAACAGAAAGAGAAGCCTTAAATATTCTATTCCTAAAATCAGACATCATGGCAATGAAACAGCTTAATTAATTAAGGTTGATTTATTGCTGTAGAAGATGCCTAGTTTGATGTTCCTGGAGCCTGTACAACCTGCACACATTTACAAAAAAATCCCTGCAGCACTGAGATTGTTACAACTTTCCTGGAGCTACCTCTGTGAACAAGAGAAAAAGCTTAGGACCCCTAAAATATCCATCTTTCCTGTATGGTTTATCAACAGGGTATAACTGATTCCAGTATATGGACATCTTTCCATTGTTCAATAGATTTAGACCATTAATTTATCTTAAGATGGTTAACATTTGACAGGCAGCTTTCAACTGCTTCCAAGACAAATTACTTTTGGGTCACAAAGAGAAATAGCTCTTTATCCCATTACAAAAGTTCTGAGCCAAACAATCTTCCTCCTCCTTCTTTATTTTTATAGCATTATCTAGTGTCTCCTCCAGTCACAGTCTAGTTAAAGCTGTCACTAGCACTTTCTCTAGCCAGAGCATCCCTAATGAGTTTTCATGCCACTGTGTTTCTTGTTTTCTTATTGTCCTTATTGCACAGTTACCTCAACAAAGAGGGCACACGTTATTTTTGTATTACAGCAGGTATTATCCTATATATAAGACATACTATATCTTTAAGGTCTTTTCCAACCAAAAGGATTCTATGATTCCACATCATACAGTGCTATATGTGAGTTAGTAGATACACCTGATTATCTCTTCTCCCCAGAATATCATATGGAACATCCAAGCAATTCCTAAAACACTTTAAAGTCTAGATTACTCTTTCCATTTTAGTTGTTAAAACAAATTATTTCTCTGCTGAGATGCTTAAATCACATGGTTCTAGGAAAGTTGTATTTTGACTGAAGACCAGAAGCAGACCATGTCTAATATGTATACAAAAGAGACATAGTAAAATAAAATAGTTTATATATGCTACAACAACAAAGCCAATCAAATAAAATAAGTAAAGTGAAAGGACATGACACTAACTCTAGCCACAAAGAAATGAAAAATAGTAGTCCATTTAATAGGTGACTTCAGGAAGTTTGTAGACAGGAAAATACCAATTCAGATATGATATATCATTTAGAAGTAAAAGCAAGGTACAGTGAAGATTGTATGTGTAAAATTGATCCTATTATAACTTTTTTCACTAAAATCATCTGTAATCAAGCTTTTGAGACAGAATAAAATAGTCCAATGAAAGTACCAATTTCCTGCAATCTTAAAAAAGAAAATGATCAATTAAGGTACAATGTTTCTCTCTAGAAAATCTTGTAATACCCAATCATCCCAGTTATCATACCCTCCCTCATCCTCTTAAACAGATATGAAGAACATTAGACTATAATATTCAAACACCTGATAAAATCAGTAGAGACTCTCACTAGATTTATATGCCTTGCATCAGGAAACCAGTGCAGGATCTTTTGCACACTGATTTTCTTTTTTCTTCTCTACTTCCATCACAGCTACCTAAGAAATTCTGATGAATTTTTTTGTGGGATAGCTGGGGCTTTTTAGAAGAGTCATTACAGTGGGTAACTGATACGCTGAGCAAGAGTGATATATTGCAAAGTGAAGCATCAGGCTGGAAAGCTAAAACAATTACTTACTCAGAAAACAGTTGGCTTTGCCTTTTTATACATAAAAATGATTTTGAGTGTATTTGTTCAAACGTTAAAATGTATCCAGCTATAAACTTGACTTCAAAACCTCACATCTCCAGTGATAAGCCAGTTATATTTACAAAGCACAGTGCTCGTTTACCCATCAGGCACTTCTAAGCACATCTTTGGATGTTGTTGCAGTTGGTTTTTTTATATAGTTGAGCTATTTGTCTCAAGTAAAAAAGTGGCATCTGTATGTAATTTCCATGCTCGCTTGGCACCACTACCTCCTTTTGATGACAGTCTGTACTGTTTCCCTTTCTTCTTCTAGTCACTCCAGCTGCAGGACCCAGATGTCAAACTCAGGAATGTATTTTTCCAGGCAGTGATATCTGATTCTGTTGTTGGCACCTCTGCTGGTGGCTGTTCTGAAGCTGCCTGTGTGCAGCTCCCTAAGCTTAAACTGCAGACAGTGGGTTTTATTTATAAGCAAAGATCTTTTCAGTTGCCTTGATTATGGGAACTGAATATTATATATTCACCAAATATACAAACATGTAGATCTCATTATTTACTACATGGGTTTCACAGCTGTCATGCTGCTGTAACCAGAAAGTGAGGTAATGAGACATCAAAAATAGTTGCTTATTTTTAGTAATTGATCCAAACAACAATAAAGGTAAATATAAAGCAAAGGCTGAATGAAAGGAAAAGGTGAAAAAAGAAATGTATTAAAAAGAGAGTGAGCAAAGAGATGCGGAAAGAATAACATGTTAGAGCTGTCTAAAAACACTCTGCCACATGTGTCTAAAAGTGAAGTTTTTATAAAAGAATCAAGGGGAAAACTTTCCAGTTAATACCTTTCTGTAATTTTATCTTTTTCTTTCTCCTAGCTTCCTATTTTCCTCCTGGGAACTTTTTGCTGCAGTATTTGATTCTCCATCACATAGACAAGGAATCTGTCTCTGAGGAGCTTTGCTGTAGCTTACTCACATACAGTGACTGGTCTGGAGAACTGAATGAGTCAAGCAGCTTTTGCATCCTTCCACAAGCACCTGTGTGCTTGCTCTGCTGCAGCCTATGTGACACATTCGTTTTCCTGTCTACAGATCCCTCCAGGAAAGTGCATTTCCCTCCCCCCCTGCATTACTACACGTGGTTTTGAGACAGCTTCTATCTTAAATAAATATTACCAGTTGCTTTACATTGATGCACATACAGTCACAAGAACAGTCTATGAAGACAAAAGAGTGAAAAGTTAACAAACCTCTTAGTCATGAAACTAACCAGTGTTAGGCTAAAAGAGCTTAACTTGCAGGCTAAGAGAAAGGAGGGTAATGACTGAATCCAGTAATGAGACACAGGAGTGGCAAATGGTGAGGAGCAGCAGTCAGATAGACAGACTGGGAAGTTCAGAGATAAGAAAATATGAATACATATCAGCATTTGTATTATCCTGAGAGCCCACCTGATTTCTATCTCAACATATCTGTTGGATGTTGAACACTGTAGTGACAAACTGCATGTAATTCGTATTTTACAAATTAAAGAACTTTGACCAGAAGTTTAAAGGTTCAAATAAAAAGAGACAATTAGCTTGAAATCCAGGAATATAAAATGTTTACCAAGACTTGGGCATTTAATCAGTTAAAAGATTATATTTGTTTTGCTATTCAGCCTAGCAAGATGCCAACACCACTACCCTATAAATCCCATACATGTTTATGTGCACCACAAATACACTTAACAGCCTAGGGATGATGACAAGCCAACTAGTCAACAAAAAAGGGAACCCAATATGAAAAGACTGGTTTGAGAAGACAAATTCCAATATTTTGGTCCTGAAGGTGAAAAAAAAAAGAAAAATACTAAGAGTACTGGCAAGACCAGAGATATGGAGAAAGAGGACATTTTACCCAAGGAGACAATGGAGTGCAGACTTCAGTCATGACAAGTACATTAAACTTACTTGAAAAAATATTTTAGTTTAGCAGCATGAAAACAATTATTCCTATAGTTTTTCTACAAACATATGGAGATTAGGTGCTGCTTAGAGTTTGTGATCAAAGTGTTAGAAACAATCAGTTACACTTGTAAGCATGACAACTGAAAAAGTTAGCATACAAATGGAAAAAGGAAACATGTCCTTAATTAGCTGTTTTGCATATAAAAGTCAAAACTGTGACATCACATGTAAGATAAGAGGTATCATACAAAGACAGTGCATTTCGAAGTGATAAGGACATTATCACATTCTTCTGTTTACTATCATTTTTTAATGCAGCAAGATTTTATCAAGTGGGATAAAGCAAAAGAACACCAAGCTTCCCAAGATGTAAGTAACTTGTACAGGAAGGAAGAACAGAGCCCATTCATCTTTAGGAAGACATATGGCAGAAAAAGCGGTTTAGTTAACCACCTAATGAAGATTCTCCCTAATTTTCTAATTCAGAAAATCATCCATAATTATATGGATCAGAGTCCTTGTCTGAGACCTGGCTAAATTCCACACTGAGAACACAGCCTTCTGGGAATATACATCTCCATCAGATATCCTTCATAAGAGCTGAAAAGAGTCTAGGTCCTACCAGAGAAGAACTAGCATGTGCTAAGTCTAAGAACAATTGACATTCAGCTTTCAGGTGCAGGTAGAGATGGTGTGAAAGCAAGTCTGGAAACTAAGACAAGGATTTTCATGCCTGCTCTAGAGCTGGAACAAATTCAGGAAGAGAACAGCTTGGGCCAACCCTAGCTTACTGTAATTACCTCATTTGCATTGTTGCTTTATTTTCCAAATCACCATCAGGCAGAACTGAAGGGATGAGAAAATTTCCCCCTCAGTAGCTTGAATATGCATAACAAGAAACCAGAAGATAGTCTGAGTCTGACAGAGAGATTTTTATTTTAGGTCCTGAAGGTTAGGAGGTCACTTCCAAGGTACCCACAATTTCTGGAAGAGAAATTGCTCCACAGCTCTTATTTGTAATTCATCAGACTTCAGCAGCACATTTGTATAGTATTGTGTCTAGGACCCTTAAGAAGTAGAGATTAGTCAAAGCAACCTGATGTATTAAGAAGCCAGTTTCAATATTAGACCATTTACAGGCAGAGGAGAGGAAATCCCACTCCTTTTTTGTGTGTGGATGAAAAAAGCACCAGTGGTACTGTTATTATTACAACCCCTGGTAAAAAGGAGGAAAAGGATTACAGAATTCATAAACCTTTACACAGGCTGCTATCCTCAGGAGAGACTTTGTGTCCCAGACTGTCCAAATGCCAGCACCAGGAGAAGTAACACAACTGATGACCTAGAGAGCGATCAGAGATAACACAACATTCCCTTGTTAACACTGTGGGGGTTTTTCCCACTAGCTAATGAAAAATTTGATTTCTTGTGTTCATCATGTCCACTGGAGGTGAACAGTTTAAAGTCATATTTACATTCTTGGAATGAAAACTTTCAAGAGAAGGGAATGTTTCCCAAAGGTAGGTAGATCTATGACATGAAAGAACAAGCCTTTACCTTTTGAAGGATAGATTCTAACTTTTGGCATTGGTTCCAGGCACATAAGTTTTGGTAGAAATAAAATCAAGATGGGTAGTTACATAGATGTCATGGTTTGCACTTCAGAGGAGACTTATATATTGACTGTGAGTCTTAAAGGGCTAAGAAGTGCAAAATAGACCGTGGAGTCTGTAAAACATTTCACCTGCCAGCTACCAAGATAAGAGTAGAAAATAACTTAGAATGAGAAACTGCCACTGCAAGAACCTTTGATATTGACCCTCAAGGAAACAGAAAGATTGATCTGCACAATCCAGGACAAACAGTAAAACTGGGCTGCAACAAAGTGAAGACATTTCCTATGAAATGGATTATAATGTGGAAATGAATTAAGATTATGAGAGAAAAATGAGTTCACCCTTTGAAATAATGGTATTAGTACCATTATCATCATCCCAAGCGTGAATCTGATAATAAAAGCATTCAACTGAAGCCTGAGATGGCTTCCTGACTTTTTTTCTTCTTTTGATACAAGAAAATAAATACTGTAAAACTCCTTTTCTCTGATATGAAAGAGAAAACAATGGCTCCTGGATTATATGAGCAGCTACTGTGAAGGCAACAGGTGTGGAGTACACGGATTCAAGCAAATATAGTTGAAAAGTGGGCTATATTTTAAGTATTTTACATGAGACAGTGGAAGAAACCACAACATTTCAGAATCAGACTATAAATGTATCCTTTCAACATTACATAAAGATATTTTTTAGAAGTTGAACTGTCATGGGATTCTCCTAGTAAAAGCAATTTCACATGGGAAACTTTGCGTGGACAGAGCCAAGTGGAGAAGGTAGAAAATGAAGTATTACAGTACAAAGCTATAATTTAAAAAAGGGGAAATAACTGGAAGTGTCTAAAAGGGAAACATCAGTATCAGAGCAAACAGACACAAAGTAAACCCCCAGTATTGCTGGTTTTTTCTTTACTTTTTTTACTATGCACTTGGAAAAGATTACCCAAGCACTTTTTTCCTCTGACAGTCAAGCACGATATTATTAGATATAGTCAAGTAAATTTGATATGTGTGAATGCAGTGAGATATTCTTCCTCCTTCAACAACTTCTTCCAGCCAATTGAATACCCACATTGAGGAAAGAATACTGCATATTGCTAATACGTAGAGCTTTCAGGTCTGAGTGTCTATGCCAGTCGCTAATTTAGAACTGAGAAGAGTCTTACATTTCTCTGATTTCAAAATTGGACTTGTAATGTCATGTAATTAGTAATGTGTTATTTGATTTTTGCAGTAGATAGTAAAAAGAATAATTCTGAAGCAGAACCAATAAGCTAATAATTTGTTTTACACAGCTTTTACATTTATCAGTATACTAGCTTTATATAGAATAAAAATTTTAAAATATTCTATAAGTAATCATCAGCTGATCAGTTTCCAGCAAATGAAGGAATATTCTTTATTAGTAGTATTCAGAATTGAAGTCCTCTTGGAACATCTTTGTGACACTGTTATTGAAACAGCTCATGTTGTTTCAGAGCATCTGTGGACACTACAACCTAGAGATGAGTTGCACTTGGCACAGTATACAACTGACAGAGAGTTCAGAGAAATGAATGGTTCTTAGCTTGAGAGAAATCTCAGTGAACATGACAACGTTTGTATTTTAGCAGGTGAAACATCATGAGCTAAAACCATGGAAACCACAAAGTGCTTTTAGTTCATTAAGGTTTTGTCTATAGCTGTTCTCGAGCTGAGACTAGCGTGGGTTTTCTAGACTTTTTGGCAATGAAAACAGTGTCTGCAGGGCAGATGTCTGGTGGAAACAGAGACAAAAGCAACGTGATGGAAGTAATCATGCCAGATGTCCAGAGCAAGCAATTATTCAAGAGAAAATTAATTGATAGGAGATCCAAATCTTAAGGCACTGGCTACCCCTTTAGCCACTTACACCCTAGAAATACTGACCAAGTGAGATTAGTATGGACTTTAAAAGTAAAATCTACTATGTAGGCCAGTAGCTTTCCTCTCATAAAAAGCATTTTACAGCAATTGCTCCAAAGGCTGCTATTATTCAGTGACAGTTGACCAAAAAACATTTCTGCACAAAAATTTTCAGATTTTTCCTCAAAAGGTCAAACTCTTCTACAGAAGGAAAAAGTAATTCCATGCTCAAAATCCAATATTATATGACAGTGTAGGAAAGATAAATTAATAATTTCTTACTGATGCAGTAATCAGTTCTTATGCAGTGCTTAGGACTATCAATTGACTTAGTGTTTAGTAGAGTTACTTGAGGAGAGCAAATGCAAATACGGGAAATTCCATTTAATCATAAGAAAAAAAAATATATTTTCAAATGGAAGGTGGTAACAAAATGGAACAGGGTGCATAGGGAAGCTGTGGAGGCTCCATTCTCTGAGAGACTCTAAAACCCAACTGTACTGTTACTCTGGGTAGTTGACTCTGCTTTGAGTCTGCAAACTAAGAACATTCAATATGCAATATATGAATAAACTAAATATACAGCTCTCTTATTTTCACCAAAACACTTTTCACAGAAATTCTTAATGAATTAACACTATTTGTTACTACTAACAGAATTCTTACTGTCCTCACCTCCTGTTGATATTACAAGTAGTGATCTACATCAGAGAGTGTCCCTTTGAATTACCTACTTGAAAATTTACATATGGAATCTCTTTTGCAAGTATAGGTACGATTAGAAAACATACATTTCTGGGTTTGCACATGCAAGTCTGCTGTGTGCAAATGCTATCATTCATAAGAGATTACAAGTGCCATTTTGAAAACTAGTCTATGTATTCAGTTCTTTGTTATATATAGGTAAATCAGACCAATATTTGTAATTATATCAGTTTGCTAATAAAAAGGAACAGTATTACTAATGTGAGATATAATTTCTTAGAAGTAGATTTTCACTGGGATTTTTGCAGTAACAAGTGACCAGTGCTAATCATAAGTCTTGTTCTGTGCTTCACAGCAGAACTGTATTCCAATTTGGCAGGACACTTCACAGGCCAAAAGAGAAGCTTTGTAAAAAATCTACATTCATCATTACTAAAAATAAAATGTATACACTAACAAAGGCATTTAATAATCAACATTTGTTTGAGAATATTATTGTCACAGAACACACTCCAGCAGGACTCCAACCATGTCTTCTTTTGAAATTTTATAAGATATCTTCCTTTGAAAGCATTTCAGACAAATTTGTTATGGAGGAAGAAGTTTTGATAATGCCAAAAACAAACATTCTCCAAAGTTCTTATAACTGCATCTTTAAAAAAATAGAGCATGTACTATGAGACAAGAGTCACTGAAATTTTTGGATGATATTGCAAATGCAATCAAAGTATGTTTAGTTTTATTTTGGTTTGTTAGAACTACAGAAGAAGAAAGAAGAAAGAGCAATTTGCAAGGAGATGGAAAACAAGGCAATAAAAATAGAAAAAAGTTACACTTAATAAGATTTGTTTTCATTGGAACTGCTGTTAAGTTTAATTTTCAACCTACAGTTATCTGCTTTCATTTGATTAGAGACAATGCTGTGCAATCTGTCTGAATTGCTTTGATTCATGAAATAAAAGCACAAGTGCGTCATACTTAGAGAGAAAACATTCAATTTAAGGAAATGAAAGAACAAAGAAAGAACCTGGTTACTTTAAATACAAATGTGAAGACAATTACATTAAAGATAGTAAATCACAGTCTGGCAAGGATGCTGGTGGAGAAATTCTGTTCTGACACAAACCCACAAGGAATTCCTAAAATTCACAGGATTACTTTGGAAGACCATAGCTGTGGTTCTGGTTAAAATGAACTCTTCATCTCAATAGATTAGGATTCTTTTTCTTTTTAGTAGTTGCTCCTAAACTTTCCCTTCATTGTAGTTTTCCATCATCATCCTTCGGTTTCCCAGTGACTAATGACTTTTCCATCTTGCCCTGTGCAGTGCTTGTCACCAATTTTCCTTCAAATCCTTTACATGATTAAATAATTTAAGTTATTAAAGACATTATTCCCAAATGGAATACAGTTTGACATTTCCTGCTTCTACTTCAAGCCTCTTTCTGTTTTGCATTCTCAAAGGTTTATCAATTTCTCCAGCTGAAAACTGATCTAATAAGATTTTGCCTCTTCCTAGAAGCCCTGCTTTCCACGTAGGTCTGTGCTCAGATGACTGTAGCTACAGCACTACTACTGACTCCAGATGTGCTTGTGCCATCCATATGTTTTGTCACAAGATTACATCTTCAAACATGCATCCCCTCACCACCTTATCATTGCCTAATGCCAAAATTTCCCCCTCCAATGAATACATATTTTGTATCATAGGATAACTATTTATCCTACAGTGTTACATTACTTTAACTGTAACTTAGTAAGCAACCACAAAATGCAAAGTACCCCCAGAGAGTCAGCCAGAATGAAAAACCTGTCCAGACAGCAGGCCCACCAGGCTTTGTGATTCAGCACCACTGCTCGTTCAGCCCAAATGAGGGAGTTAATTCTCCACTGAACAGACTGCCAGGGCACACCATCAATCTTAACACATAACTTAGAAATGTACAGGAATGAAATTGAAGAACTTACTAAGGACTTCAGAACAGGGCTCAAAATGCCAACTGTTATTTGCAAGTGGTGTTTTTCCTTTATGAAGCCTACAAATTGTGGCTGATTAGATCAAGTTATTAAGGGTTCAGACTTGGAGGATGAATGTCCAGCTGTAGGGCTACAGAAGCAGTGTCTTTAGGAACAGTCTCTAGCAAACAGTGTGACCACAAATTCGGAACATATCTAATGAAAATGGATGGTAATTCCATGCAAGCTGCATCTAAGGATCTCTATCTCAAAGCATAGTGCTACTGACTGGGATTGCATGGTATGTGGCTATTGACTTTGCACTTTTTGCATAGGGATCACTTTGTGAAGCAAAATGGAGGCTAAAAAAAAAGGATCTTTTAACAACTGTTTCTAGTAGCAATGATGCTTCAACTGTGATAATCTGTGCATGTGAATTATTTAAGCTGTATAGGTATAGTTAATATTTTTAGTAGACAAAACAATATAATTGGTACTTGCTTAACTTCAGGCCTAAACAGAGCTTACACCACAGAAAGTCCAGCTGCTATTTCACTCAATTTGTCTAGTAAAAGATACGACTTCTTCATACAAGCATTAACTTAATGTTCTCTTCTTCACTGTTTCCAACTGTTGTAAATTAACAGTTCACATGTGAAGTGTGTGGTTACTTTCAATGTACTAAAAGATGTTATTGACTTCCATCTTTTATTTCACTTCTGAATGTATTACCTTTTCCTGTACCTTTTGCTTTTTTTTTTTTTCCATACTTCTAATACTTGAATACTTCAAGCCTTTTCCTTTGCTAGCAAAGTAAGTCTACTGTCAGTGGTAACATGTTAATTCAAGTGCATGTTTTAACAGGATTCCCAGGCCCTAATAACCATTACTTCCTGCATTCATAATAAAACCAGTGTGAGATGGCTACGTTCTCACATATCAAACACAACTTCAGGACAGCCCAGTTAAATGATTTGCCAATGTACAATTTGATACAGCATTAGCAATTTTCTAAGTCTTTCTCAATTACCCACATAGCTGGTTAGTACATACCAGGTTAAATGCCAATCAGCACTTTAAAATGTTTGATTTAAATCGCTTGTTCCATGTTTTGAAATAACTTTGGTAATTTTAAAATAAAAGGTCGAAAGATACAAAGTATTTTTTTAAACAGTTTGCCAAACCTTGATGTGCTTCTTTTCAACAACATATGGTATAGTCATTATTTAAAGGCAGGTTCTCAGCACTCCACATCTTTCACTATAGGGATTGAAACTGGGGACCCATCTGCTCATATCTATTAAGTTCTCAATACAATTTCAAACATTTGCTGCACTGATGACACTTTCAAATATGGTAGGATATTTATAACATAGGTGAATAACGGGAACATGATTTCACTTTGACCAAAAGCATCTGAAATTGTTGTCAGAGAAAAGAAAAAAGGGAGTAAACAGCTGCACTACTGAATCATGTTAAACACAATGACAGGGCTGTGTAATACAGACTCCATGTTATAAAGCTTTCTTTTTTCATTTAAACTAAGGAATGTGCAAATGGTAATCACACCAGTTCAACAAAAAAACACTTTACAGCACACCCAAAAATGTGGAGGTGATCTCTTTTATTGGGGCAACTAAAAATATAAAGAAGTCGTCTTTGAGAAATTTTATTTCAATTTGTTTTATCAGAGCTTGTGAGCAGTAAAAAAGAAAATCAAAGGATTGCCCTGTGTGGTGCCTCTTGGTAAAATAATCAGCTTTGAAGTTATTCTTTGGATAACACAAGACACTGGGTTAAGTAAGGGGCACCTCCTTAGGATTTACTCCCATTTGACACAGCACTGCCAAACATATGTAAATTTTATACCAAACTAAATGTGAAAGCATGTATTATTCTAAACAACCCTATAAACACTATGTTTGTTCCCTAAATAACCATGCAGCTGAGATAAAGACAGAGGAAAACACGAGAGAGTGAAATCAAGGAAAAACTAGGGGAAAAAAATTACGAAGTGAAATAAAAAATGAGCCATTGATCCATCAGTATCCTTACACTGGCCACTGCCCAGCTGGGGTAATACATCCCAGTTCAACAAGTCATCAGCTATGACAACTTGGACAACAAAGGTTCTGTATCTCCATACAGAATTAATGAAATCAGATTTGTTCTTAAGCTGACAGCCATCATATTTTGACAGTAAATTATGTTCATTTAAAGCAACACACCTCAATTCACAATAACTAAAATGTTCACTATGACTGAAAATCTAGTCTTTTTTTTCCTATTAATTCACTAATGTTATTGTCCATCACAAGAAAGAAAAAAACACAACAAACTAAAAATAGAGAAGGAAAAATAAATAACTAGAAATAAACAGAAAACAAAAATATAAACAAAATGAGAAAAAAAAAAAATCAGAGCTCCTCACAGCAGCAGTGTCTTGAGTACAGGATTACAAATGTACATACAACCTCAGACTTCTCTACAGAATATTAAAACTGAATGTGTTCTACCTTGTACTACAGCTTTTTGTAGCAACTTGCAGAAAAAACCCTGAATATACTGGAATGGTACCTTGATAAAAAGCTAAGACCTTGCCTAAACTTGTTCAAACAAATAAGCTACATGTTCAAAGTAGAACAATTACTTAAAAATTCCCAATACCCAAACCCTCTGTGCCTGGACATTTTTATTGCAGAATGAAGCCAAGCAAGAGTGGCAGGAGCAAGAAGATTCTCAGAATTGTTTAATAAGGTTAAGAGTTTGTCTCTTGTGTCTGTGAACCTTCTGAAGAAAAGATCACAGCTCTTCCCTCACTGTTCAGATGGATAAATGAACACTCCATATTTTTGTTTATTGTTCATCTGAAGGCACAGAGCGTTTGCAAAAGATGTGAGTTTCTGATGCTGGTATGATCCTGGGTTTGCTCCCTGTACTTCTGTAAAACCTCATTATTGCAATTAGCAAACTATAGCTGTTGCTTGATATGTATATATTACCAACTGACTCGATGTTATCATCACAATATACTTACTGGCTCATTATATTAAATTAATTGAGAAATTATGTCTCTTGATAGCAAATTTCATAGGAAAAAAATTGGAAAATGATTATTTACATTTCTTATAATATTTTGCCACTGGAACATGGTACAGTAGATCAAGTGCACCTGTGGCTTTCCAGTAAAGTAATCTCAGAAAAGACAGCATGAAATTTCTCAATCCAGGAGATTTTGAAATGCTATGTAGGAATGATACCATACCAAAATGAAGGAAAGCATAAAACGGAGTCAGTACAGAAAATCAAAGTGTTGAATCATATTTGTGGAATCTACAGAAACCTCATGAAAGTGAGCAAGATTTGTATCAAAAGCATTTCTCTTTTTTTTGGTACTTTCAAGTGAAATTGAGTAAATGTGCTTGGAAGTCTGTCTGGACAATACTAAAAAGCTCAGTGTGTTTCTGTAAAAGTTAGACTAACAGTTGACAACTCAGTTTTCAAATCAGGTACACAGACTGGCATTTCAGGGCTTAAAATACATAACAGATGATCAGAGGAGGTTTGTAAAAGGTGGCAAGCTTCACAATTGAAATAGGCTCTTGGCTTTGAATGCTGTCTCCAGACATGAAGGAAAAATACCCATGCACAAAAATATACATCACAACTAATCTAGTGCAATAACTCTTCTTTCATTTTGATAGCGGATGGATTATGAAGATGGAGTAGATCACAGAAGAATCATTTTGTTCAATAAAGATCATGCCACAGTAGTAAAATTTTTAAGATACTTTTGGTCCTCAGCCACCGACCCTTCATCTTTTGATAACATTCTGCTTGTTGAGTGAAGATTTTAATGAAAACAGTATTTCAGAACTTCCTTCCTTTGTGAGTAGATGTCCTCACCTTAACCTTATTTTAACATTGTTTTTTGTGTGGGCTTTTATTGTATTGTAGAGTATGGCAAATCTGATAAGAGAAAAGCAGAGACTGAGCCCAGTCATATTGTATCAGAATGGCTGAAATAATCACATATCCTGGAAAACCTGGGAATTTCTGATCCTACTTTCAGACATAGAATGGATACAGAGGTTTTGATTACAGAAAATTCACTTGCAGTCAAGCAAAAAGGTAAACTTCAGTTGTGTTCTCTGATGAACAATCAAAACGGTTCATTTCCTGGGCTTTGGGAGAAAAACTGTTTCTTGTACAACCCAGTGAACTGAGAATAATAGGAATGATATGCTTGATGACAGCAGCAGCATAGAATAAAAAAAAAAATACCCTGGAAGACTGCACTTCTGAATGAAAGTATGAATGTCATAGGCACAGCACATAGGATGTTTGATCCCAAAAGATTTGCTTCCTTCAGTGTCCTCTAAGCTACAGCTGTAACTGTCACAACCACCCCTTACCTGGATAGTTAATTCTCCCCAGACATTCTAACTTGTTCCTAAAAAGATAATGACAGTTATCAAAAGACAACAAAACCCCAGTAATGTACTCTATGGTTTTCAAAGGAAACAAAATAATTTCCTTTATTTACATTTTATTTTATTACAGTTTCTTTTCATGCCTCATAATGCAAAAAAAAGTGTAATTCTCTGGGTTTGTTACCTCATATGACAGAATTTTTCAGATGTAACTGAAGTATTATTTCCAGTTCTTTGGGTATATTTTTTTGCAAAGGGTTTTCCAATTTCTGCTCTCACCATAAATCATCAACAAATTATGTAACTGAGAAAATATTCATGCTGCTTCCACCTGAGTCTGTCAGTACCATCCCTGCCATTCAGAACTGGCTGGCTGCTGCAGAACAGTGGCCTTCACACAACAGGACAGTATGGCAGAACATCCCTGTTCTTGGAGGGTATATTCAATCCTTAACAGCTCATCAGTCTCATGTACAATAATGACTGCCCAATTAATTGGAATATATTCAGCACATTCACACTACTAGCTGGATTCCTAACATACCTAGAGGAAAACCAAAGAAGACAGAAAAACTTAGTGTGAGCAGAACTCCTGGGAGCATTCTCCATAGAAATTTTTCACCAGAGAGAAAAAGAATTCAAACTGATAATGGATGCATTTGTCTGCAGGGATGTACAGCTCTCCCTAGAGTTCCTACAAGGACCAGTCATATTGACAGATATTTTCTTTAACCTTTACATTTTATAAAATAATCCTACCATCAATAGATTATGGTTTGAAAGAGATTCCCTTTACAGGCAATCGTTTTCATAATTATCCAGAATACCCTTCCCTGTGCTTCTGGTAACTGTCAAAAGTTAGCTTCATATCAGATGGAATATTGGTCTGATTTAATACAGCATTTCCTGTTTGGTTATTTAACTAATTCCAGTATTCTCTCCAGGGCTTGAGTTTTTCCTAAGAAAGCACACAGCCAAAGCCTCCCATGAAGGCTGTTTCAGTGCTCATTTCCTGAATCTGATCTTGACTTCTGAGAGAGTTAACCATTTAGTTCAGTGAGCTGCTAACTCTTCAAGTGGTCAAGATGTCTGTCTTCACAACTTTGCAACTCTGACAGTAGCATTTAGTTGGAATTATTTGAAAGCTTGTTCCATAAGAGCAAGGACTCCAAATTTCCAAACTGTTAATTACTGAAATTACTGACAAGTAATTCTGCATGTAAAAATGAATAGTCCATATCTATAAATGAGGAGGAAAAGAGCCTTGGATGGCAAACAATAAATTTCTCCTTTGGAAACAGCAAGGCTTCTTAGGACTCAGCTCATTAATTTTCCCTGGGAGATATGCAATTGAAATTCAGTGAGAGTTAAACACTTGACTCCCTTAGGTTCTTTAAAATCCCAGATGAAGTGATATTTAACTAATTCCCACACTAACAGAAATTAGTCATTTGGCACAATGCTACAATCTAATTGTTGGTCACTATAATAGAATCAGTCCCCAGCACAGCATTTAATGACGTCATTACAGGAGCTCTCATGTCCTGTCCCCCTGGGCTACTGGCAGCTGAGTTTACTGGCCTGGGAGCCCAGTCACCTGCAGTGGTGGGAAGTACAAGGGAAGCAGCTGAACTGGAGGATCCCTTTCATTGTCTGTGGTCAGGTGGAGTCTGTGCATTAAGCTTCCCACCAACACTTTTTGCTTTTCAGAAGCATGCATATCCTACACGTTAGCAGCAGTATACTCTTTGTGTGTGACAATCCTCACATGTTCTATACAATCAGTGACATTAGATCCCTCTCTGACATGTATGAAATGAAATTAGACATCTCTGGAGACATTTGAATAACAAGAGCTTTCCTCCTTTTTCCTAGTTTGCTTTCCCTCTTTCATTCCTAGTGTTCTCACTCTGCTGCCAAAAATTTCTAAACTGGTGAGCTCACTCTCTCCCCTCCTCCTTTCTTTCTTCCTTTCTCTCCCTCCTCTGCCCGTCGGTGGGTTTCAATGGGCTCCTGCAGTTACTCAGGCGGACAGCATTCCGTTGCCAGGCAACTCCCTGAAAAGAAGCACATGCTGCTGCTGCTCAGACAGAGCGTGCCCGTCTGCTCCAGTGATGCTGTGGCCTAATTTCTACCTCTGTTGTGTTAGATACAATAGGGAACATCTCCAGAGGAGAGGGTTAGGGAGTACTGAATTATCTGCACTTTTTTGTTTGTTTTTTCCCTGCTCTCCTGATCGGGTGCATCCCCTTCCATCTCAGGGCCCCCAGAAGTCATGCATGTCTAATCTGCATGCATGAGTTTGGGACCTCTTCACTGGGCTTTGCAGAATACTGACAATTTTCTCCTAGCTTTTGGCTGAGTTAATACTGCTCCTGGAGACCTGTTAAGCTTCCCTTAGCTCTCCCATATGGGCAGTTTTGCATGTAAATTCTCCAGGCCATTCATCTCTTCCTACCTGACTCTATTGCCTGGGTGTTTGGGCTTTTTTTAAAGTCCTCTTTAGGAATGCAAGCATAGGCTTTCTTATTTTCCATTCTTTCACTGTGCTTTCCTGAGAACAAAGAACAGCAAACTAAGAAATTCCTTTGGTTTTTCCACAGCCTGAAGAAAGATCACTGCTTTATCCATGGGTTTAGTATTGGACTGGCTAAGCTTCTCAAAAGGCAGACCCATACAGATTCAGATTTTGTGGTTTGAACTCAGCTCTGCAATCACAATGTTTTGCTGTCTGTTACAGACAGTATTATCATTAGTTAATTAGCAGTCAGAATAAGAAGTTTCCTTATTATTTATTGCTAGCTTTCTTAAATTTCTTGTTGCCATATTTTTAATAGAAAGGTTGCTTCTGTTAGTGGCTGGTTGTCAGTTCTGGTACCAGCTCAGCAGCTCACTCAACCTGCAAGCAGACATGAGTCTCAGAGAGAAGCTGCACTGTATCTGGCCTGACAGAGTCCAATATTGCTCTGGTGCTCTGGGTATTCCTCCATCCTCCTCCCACTGCTGGCCCAAGTCTGAAGTCCCAGCCTTAATCTACAAATCCCTAATTTGGTTAGTGTGCATCTACCTTAAGGGCAGCCAAGAACCTCTGTCCACTGCTCCCTAGAGCCAGCACTACACTGCAAACCTGTGCCAGCAGGGCAGTGTCAAGACAAAGTGTGAAAATGTGTAACCTCCAGCTGACACTGCCACAGCAGTGACTGGTGCAGCCCCACTGATGCCATCAGAGCAGCACATTTGTCAGCTTAGTTTGTGCCTTCAGAAATGTGCTGTAATTCAACAGGCAAAAAACACATGGGAGTGGAAAAAACATGGAAATCACAGGTGGCCCCATGACAGATAAGACCAGGGCCAGTGTCTGTGGACACATTTCAAGAAAGACTCTGTGAGACACAGAGATCCAATAGCTCTGTAGAAGAAAAACTGCAGCCCAAACATTCCAGTTCTTCCCCATGGCACAGTACTTATGAGACTGCAGCCACATCATTCCAGTGTCTTTATGTGTCTAGTGCTATGGATAAGATTCTGCCTATTTTTTAGAAGTCTTATCTCCTAAGCAGAGGATCAAAACTGTTCAACTGTGTGGTAGCCACAGTTCTGCAACACTAAATGCAAATGGAGTGGCAAAGGCTTGTCCTTTTGGAGCAAAGGGATGTTTCAGTCCCTGGGAGTTTCACATGCTAGGCAATCAGCACACTATTTACAAAATGTTTTGAGACCTTCTGGATAGAAAGGTCTCTAAACAGGCAGAACAATAGTTAGCACTTGCATGAGTCAGACATACACAACTTTCTGTATTATACAGCTGCTCAAACATCCTTTCTCCCCAAACACTCTCTGGATAAGATGAAACATGGGAATTTTCTCCTTCAAAAACACAACTTAATAGCATTAAAAACATAACAAAATGTCTTAACATTACATTAAAAATTCACACTTCCATTTAAAGTCAATCTCAAAGGGAAAATAAGGCCCCAGGACAGCTTATGGCCATGGCAAAGCTAATGAAAAAAAATAAAATAATGGGGTAAGCCCTTGCCAGACAGGTAAAAAACTGAAGAATAACACACCACAAGCCAGTTTCCCACATGGATCCCGATTTCTTGCTCACTGTCCAGAGGCAGACTGTGGTGTTTCCCTAGGTATTTTCAGATCTTGCATCAATTCAAGATGATACTACATTTTGGCCCAGAGCCAGGAAGTGGCAAGTGAAATAATGTTCCAGTCCTTGCACTGTGAGCACACAGCTGGCTTCAAAGGGAAATGGACTAATCCTACTTCATTTCCCTTCTTCAGTTTGTGTTTAAAGAGCTTTGGTGCGCTGAAGGAAACCGACCAGAATTCATTAGTTCCCTTCTGATTCAGCTCATTGCTGTTGGAAAGGGAAACAGGTTGGGATTGCAGGATCCTACTCAATTTCCTTTGGAAGCAGATTTAAAGCCAGTTCTGCTCTCAGTTGTACACACAGATCTTCACTAACGATGCATATATTTAAATACAATACATCTCCAAGCTGGCTAAAACATATAAAGGCTATGAAGGGAAGAAAAATATAAAATAGTATGTTTTTAAGAAAGATAATCCATTTGTACCTTTGTACCAAAACTTTTGCCTGAGAGCATTCCTGAAAAACAAACAGAAAACCAAGAGAGGAACTTCTAGAGAGAGACAGAGGAAAAAAAGGAGAGGGGGGAAAGCACAACTGAGACTAGGAAAAGATCACAGCAAAGGAAAAAAAAAAGGACAGTTTTATAAATATACACTTTTTCTTTTGTGGGAAATTACAGCAAACTAAAACACAGATTGTACTTGATAAAGCAAATCCTAGGTGTCATTCTGATCTTGTCTGGAGGTGGTTTTGAAAATGGGGACATGAAACTTAATCACTGGATCTGGACAGAGAGTTTTTCTCACCATTCATAATCAGATCACTTCTCTCTTTAGAGCTCATGTTATATTTTTATGAGCCTTCTCAAGGTTACTGGAAGCAATGGGATTACAGATGATTCCAGTTCAGTTTAACAGATTCCAGTTCAGTTTAAAGCCCACTGCTTTTGAGACAATAAACCAGAACCAAGGCTCTTCCAATGCAAGCCTACAATTAACCACCTAAGCAGAAAGTGGCTTGTGACAAAAAAAAAAAAAAGCAGAATAGAAGAAAACTGCAGGGTTCATGATGGGACCATGGCTTCCTTTCAATCAAACAAGCACAACATGGAAAAATCACTTTTTGTAGCTGTAGTGAAGACAATGAAGTACTATTGCTGTAATTAACTGTCTCAAGCTCAGACTGTGATACTTTAAATGGTGAACAGCCTTAGGAACTTGGTTTCCCTACTAATTACAAATCCATGAGCTTGAAGCAGAATATTGCACAAAAAACATGTCCTGGATTTAGAATTAATCAAAAACCCTTTAAAATAACAGCACTGTACCTGAGAGAGATGAGTAATTCCAAAAACCTTGGCTTTTATAATGTTTTATTGTCTGAAGTTGTAAAGGTGTCTAAGGAGCCCTACACAGTGATTTTAAAGTTGAGTTCCTTACCATTTATAGTAGGAATATAGTACAGACACAGCTGAGATCCTGCACTAATAGCTTCTCAGTGCAGGGAAATGAAGGGACAATTAGAGAGCAAGTAATAGCTCAGTGATTCTGTAGAACACTGTACCACCTACAGAGCAAGTTAAAATGAGATTATTTGCCTTTGTTATTCTCTTTGAACCTCAGTTTACAGCTTTAGCTTTTATCACTAGACCATAACTTAAAATTATATTCAACCTACTGTAGAAAAAGTTACATGACATTTGTAACTTTAAAAAGCTCAGAGCTTCATATAGAAGCACTGGGATACACACAGCAATAACACAGACAATCTGTTCTCTTTGCATATACAACTTCTTTTCTCAGTTCATAGACAAAGGTTGAATATTCCATCCCTCTTTAGTTATAGTGAATGTATATTTTACAGGAAGAAATCAGCCAGCACAAACAAATAAATAAATACATGAAACAAAGGCATTTCACAGCTCAAATGTTCAAACATTCAAAGTCAAAACTAGTTTATTAGGCATTTTTCTCATTTTTCTTGTTTAATCTACTTCAGCTTCAAAGTACAAGGCAGTAGCTGATAGAATGGCAATTCCAGCCCAATGAGCTCCATGATTCTACCTACATATTAAAAATCCTTTCTTGTTTGATGCATTTCTGTCTCTGTTATTATTATTCTTGTTTATTATACTGATTGCACAGAAGGTTTTTATTTTGTATTCCCCTCACAAAACTTGCATTCTCCTTCTTCCTACCTGCTCAGTTTTGCTTTCTCTCAGAAAGAACCATTTCCTTTTGTTCACACTGTGTATACCCACGACTTAAGCTTCACCTGAATTCACCTCAGAATTCAAATTTCCCTCAAATTTGAGATAAATTATTCTGGATAAAACTATTTTCTGAATTATCTCCAAGGCCTTAACAAAGATGAGAATTTTTTTTACTCTCAAAAACATTTCAGCTTGCAAAACATATTACAGCAAAATTTTTCCTTGATTCCTAATGCAAAAAACCATAGGTTGTTTTTCTGAAAATAAAAATAAAGTGCAGAATATTAAATATAGTTCAATAACCTAACCAACCATGGAGATAGAGTTACTATTTACAAATGAGAGTAGTGTATGCATGGAGAATTGGGCTCTTGAAGACATAACAGGAAAAGAAAACATCCTTTGGTTTACATCAGATGTCTCTTACACTTCAAATGAGAGGCATCAAAAACTGAGGGAGAGAGAGATTAAAATGCTGTGGCAAGAGGTAGAACATAGCAACAGAGCAATACCTGCCCCTGGTGCAGTTTTTTGACAGGTACCAACTGACCACGTTTGCCTGCAAGCAAGATGTCACACTGGGAAGTGCAACACAGGCTGCCAGTGGAGAAATGAAAGGGAAAGGAAAGCCAGGGAGTGTCAGGTCCTCCCACAATACATTGCTCATAGTGCAAACACTTGTGCAGACCACCCTGGACAACCAGGACACTGCATGTTGTTTGAGCAACTCCTCCTTTTACTTATGCACAACCAGGAAAGGAGGGAGAGGGATCATGGATAACACATAACCTTACAGTGACCTTGGCAAACACATAACCTTACAGTGACCTTGGCAAGAGAAACTCTGAAAATACATGATGGTTACTTCAAATTACAGACACAGATAGACCACCTGCATTACCAACCCTGCCTCCCAGTCACAACATCCTTTTTAGACATCCCAAACTTAAAAGAATTAGATTTTGTATCTACAGGCTTATTCTCGGAATCTTAACCTGTGGCTTGTCAACATTAGCCCATCATCTTGATTCTTCAAATACAAATTATCACAAACCACTACCAATTCAACATTCCTTCTAAACAATACTGTGTCCTAAGCATGAGGTTCAGAATTTTGACATTATGTAAAAAACCCACCATATTTGTCAATTCATAGAGAAATGTGTTTGCTCTTGGAATTCTGCCCAAACCAAGAAAAATGACAGGGTCGGTTTTAGCTAAATTCTAAGTGAACAATGAATTAAAATCTTCCTCTTCTGTTCCACCTTGGATTAAGTAGCTATCTATTTACCAGGGATTTAGGAAGACTACAAATAGAACCTAGCCTATTATTATGCATTAAAAAGTGAGCTTTCTGAATGAGAATGCCCTCACTGTACTGTACCAAAGCAAAATATGTCATGTGTAGCTACTGAGTAAGGTGGAGAAATCAACCCACTACAACTATTAGAAAATGCTGTGTTTAACACTACCTGGTCCAGCTGGCTTCTTTGCTTTCTCAACAGCTTTTGTAGCAGCTTCCTTGAGTTGTTTTCTAAGGTCTTCCTTTGGCTAGACATGTTTACAGCATTAGGAGAGGAAGAAACAAAGCAATTGTAAAGCTTGTTAAGAGGTAGTTCATGTGCTATTAAAGGTGACCTTCCCACTTACAGTTCTATTTGTTCTTCTTCAACGCTCGAAAGTGGGTCAAATGTTTCAGTTGAAAATCTGAACAGAGTTCCCCATTGCCCCTAAGCTTGCTGCTAGGTATCCGTTATGGAAAACTTGCTGATGCTCAGATACTTCATCCATGTGATTTTATCTGATTTTTTTTTCTATAGCTTGATCCTTCAAGTGATAAATCCTTGTGCTCAGTTCTTGAACCTAATGCTCAGCTTTGCTAACTCTTCCTCCCCAAGGAAGGCAGCTGAGGTTTGGGCTTTGTGCCCAAAAAAACAGGCACCCCAATCTTTATTATCTGAATAACTACAACAAAGGCAAAACTGCTGCAAACCTAGATAACTGATGTAGCAAATTGAAAGATGCACGTTGGTGTAACTTACTATCTTTTGTATACTGTTTTCCAGCTAGATGGGTTCAGGTCTACAGGTCATGAAATCAGGAATGTTAATACAAAATTCAAAAAAAACCTAACAGACCTCAACAGTCACACAGTTAAATCATAGGTAGAAGCCAAGAAAAAATTAACAGGAATGTCCTCAACAGTGTAGAAAAAGGAGTAATCTGACAAGGTCTGAGAAACTTTAGAACAAAAAAAAAAAAAAAAAAAAGAACCCCACCCTGCTGTCAGGTAATGTGTTTAGTCATTCTGAATGAAGGACAGTTACAACAAAAAACTGTTATGATTTGCCTTTTCATTTGTAAAAAGGAGATGGAATGTGTCAAGCTAACAACCCTGTTTATCTGCTTCTCTGGTACCATCTGTGAACTATCATTTTATGTCTTAAAACTACAGCAAACTGTAGAGAGGACACCCCCATAGCAGGATAAAGAACTGAGCAGTTGTGTGTGCACTCCCCACAGGTTTGAACCCCATCAAGTGAATAAATGCCTACAGGTTTTGCTCAACAGACAGCCAGAGGAGTGAGGAAGTCCAGCAGTGAAAAGCAGCTGCAGTTTACAGTGTGCAGGTCATACTGGTGCCTCCAAACAGTACTAGGCTCTATGTTTGCATATCACCTAATCACACGAGTTGCTCAGAGTTGAAAATTCATCACATTCTTTCTGCTCCCTCTAGGAGAAATTAAGAAAGCACATTGCTAGAAGGCAGGATTGCATTGCATAAACCATGACATACTAGGTTAGCAAAGTGAGGGGTTCAAAATGAAGGCCCAGATCCTACAGACATGTGATAAACTCTGCACTGTGTGTAATCTCACTGCCTGAAACTGAAGGAACTTGAATTCCTAGGTATTTAGGCCATTCTGAAAATCTCATTTCCATTCTGTAGAAACTAAGTGACTTCAAAATGCTGTATTTATCAATCTGTTCTGATCAAGTTCAAGATTCATACTATTTCTTACTGACATGTGGGAGCCATCCATAAAGGATCACAAGTACAACATTTAAATGACACCAGTATGCTTTGATTATTTTGCTCAAAATTGAAATGACCATCCATCTTTTTTCAAAAATTCAGGAAAAATGCCTATGAATTGAGAACAAACATAAGCAGAGAATAAAAACACCCCAAATGAAATATTAGCAGTTAAAATAAATTTAGAAGAACAAATACAACCTGTATAACAGAATTTGCTGAATATCTTTGTCAAAATCCTCTGTCAAATAAAATCTGATTTTCCTTATGATGGTGGAGGCAAAGGCCAAAGTCATACCTAATTCATATCACACTGCTCTAGTGAGATGGAATTATCTCAGTTTACAGAAAGAGAGGTTTGATCCTAACAGTGTTTGCCTGAAGCTCTCTGGTGGAGAAAAGCTTGAGCTATAATGACAGAGTGTGCAGAATGACCCATATTACCTTTTGGCTAAGTACTACTTTTAGAAAGCTTTAGTAGTTTATCATCACTATATGGTAATGATGACTTTTCTGAGACACAGAGAATTATGGTTTTTATCAATGGTTCATGCCAAATCCAAGTCCTTAAAAGAAATCAGCCCAAAGCAGGTGCACAGAGCTGTCAGACCTTGAAATTTGTTTTGAAACCAACCACCTGTTAGTGTAATTGTGTAGCTGTTTTTCCTGGCTTATGGGATTTTAGTTCAGCTGTTGTTCTCATGCTAACACTTATTTCCTCTAGGAATCAGTCTGTCCATTTACACTATCCTACAGATTTCTATGTGACTGTCTTTGCAGTCTGATTCAATGTATACATGCAGAATGTATGGTGTAGCACCCTTCATTGATAACATACTTTGTTTATAACATAGCTAATGATCTCTCTAGGAAAACTTCTGAAAAATAGTATTTAACATCCTCTGTGTCACACTTAATCATTTAGATGATTCGTCTCTGTTTCTTGTTTGTTTCAGACAGCAACAAAGAACATTTACTCTTAATGGATGATCTCAAAGATCAGATTTACTGTTGGTGCCTGACTCACATTCTACTGATAACAGAGCACTGTTCCTGCCACTAAAACACAGGCTGAGTCAGGATTGCCATTAAACCTTCTGTTTCTAAAGGTTTATAACTTCACTGCAGAAGTTGAGTCTGGGTTAGAGATCAGCAAAGTTATTCTCAGTTCACAGGAACATATACTTGAAAAAATCAGAAAGGAAAAAATCTGCCCAAGTGTGAGATAAAAGTGTTAAAATTATCATTAAAAGGACAATGGCTTAAGTTGCTTTTTGTAAATGAGAATTGGTATGTAAGAAACAACAATGCGTTTGTGCTTAAAGGGCCAGTCAGAACTGCAGTCCTTTTATTCTCCAGATTGCTGTTTTCAGCACCCTTTGGACACAAGCCACCCCAGGAAAAGAACTGGTCACTTGGGTGAGAACAATAGTGGAGCTGTTCATGAAAAGTCTCCTGCAACAGTCAGTGGCAACCATCCCACAGCTCCACACTGCCCTCCAGGGAGGGCTGACAACGAAGTTACAACCCTTCCCTCAGTTTACCTCTGACAGGAGATAATTCCTTAGGAGTAAACACATAAAGCAAATAAAAAACAATACCTATATAGTTGACATAAGCATGAAAATATTCATAAGATATTTCATGACATGAAAATAGTAAAAGATAAATTGTAAAGATTAAATATTCCTTGTGTCTTGCTCACGCACAGATAACTGCTATCCAAATGCCTTTTTCAAGCATCACATAAAGCAAACAATAAACAATTTCTGAGTAATAGTTCATAAATATATGCAGTACTGCATGTCCAATGGGCACAGATATTTCATTGTGTGAGGCATGATTACTAGGTTTATGCATGATATGAAATGTGGGTCGTTTGCTGCTATTTAAAATAATTTTGGGACACAGTAAACTGTTGACAAGATATAGCCTATTTAAATGTATTGCCCATCCCTGACTGTAGAGCATGTTGTCTTGTGTTTATCAGAAGGAACACTTTCAAAATGCATTGAGAAACTCAATTGTTATCATTGTCTTAGCTTAAAAAGACTACACCTTTGTAAAGAGTTCTGTTAAAAGAAATCCTGCTGCTTATCATAAGCACGTACTTCCCCAAAGTTCCTGTTTTTTTAGGAGTTTTATTAATTGCAAATGTTGTTTACTAGAGGAAAAATGTGATTGAAGCTCTAAAACAAAGAGAATAGTTGTAACTTTAATCCTTTCAATAAGCCTTTGTTTCCCATTGACTAAAAACTTCCTAAAGGAAGTAGAGCTGCGAAAATCCAGGAAGGAATTAGATTTGCCAAATTCTGTTCCTACTTGGATTTAGATGCAAAGGCTTTGTTACCCATTGTACAAATGTTTGAGTAAAAAAAAAAGAATGATCAATTACAAAAATGCATTTTTGCCAAGGTTTAAAATTATTAATAGAAGAGCTTTGCCTATCACAGAGTGCACAACATGAACTTACATAACTTGAAAATAAAGAATATATTTACTTTTTAGCTGCTGCTGCTGCATTATTTTTCAGTGGCAGGGTATTTTTCTCTTTTTGTTATCTACAGGGAACTTGGATTCCAGCCTGGCCATCATACAAGAACCTGGATAAATAAACAAGGAAAAAATTAAACAAAACAAAAAAAATAAATTAAGCACAGCCTCTTACTTAAATTAAGAATGCTTTGCAGAATCCAAAACAAGAGAAATCTTCAAAACCCCTTTCCATGACAACAAGTAATTGCACACTGGAAAGAGTACTATTGTGGCAATAAAGCTGAATTCCCTGAAGACCTTGCTGAGACATAACCAATTTATTTTGTGGTTTTTTCCACATGCTCCTTTAACTCTGTACCACTTCATGCTCTCCAGGTTTTAATTAGCCCAACATGTAGAGACTAGGTAAATATACTCTCACTTATTCCATAGGCCAGAGGTCCTTTTAATTTCTTATCCTAAAATAACTTCAAGGCAGTTCCTATCTTCCTCCCACCAAGACAGTGTAGATTTCAACTCTCTGTTCGTGATCAGTAGCACAGTGGAAGACTAAAGAGTATCTGAGTCACTGTTTTTGTGAAGTGCCACATAAGGTCAGACTACAGAAGGCATTGGCTGCTTTCAACTTGTCATGGTTTCAGTGGAAGTGTTTTTAGCATATTATGGCACTCAGCTCTTCAGTAAAATCAGCACTGTATTTCCTGACAAATGCCAAAGGTTTGGCCAAGCTTAGCTGGACCACTGAATTGTAAAGGCTGTGCTGTCAGTTCCAATAGCCAATAGCAGGGAACAAAATGCTGTGGTTAACATCATACCCAGCCTCTTGTGCACTGCTAGCTCAAACCATCCAGAAGAGAGGCTGACTGGGTGTGACCTTCAGCCTATGCAGAAGCAAATGCATCTGGATTCCTAATGAGACATGTTTATGACTCTGCAATGGAAACAGCCATGTAACATTTGTTACATGGATACACATATGGTGAAATTTTGGAAGAGCTTCACTTTAGGATATTACAGGTGCTAATGCCAAAGGTTTAAGGATATAGTGGATATAATTATTCACAGTGAATTGAAACCTGCTCTAAGATTTTCCTGAATGTTAAAAGGCATATGTGTCATCACTGAAAAAAAAAAAAAAATCACTAAGAAGTGTTTTGATTAGATTGAATTATAACACAAGGAAGAGAAAGAAGAGAAGAGAAGAGAAGAGAAGAGAAGAGAAGAGAAGAGAAGAGAAGAGAAGAGAGAAGGAGAAAAGAAAAAAA
>JAOEGS010008921.1:0-21213 GCA_025447755.1 Corythornis vintsioides | reverse complement strand
CTGCCTTTAAACCCTTGAGCCAGCCATGGCATTTAGCTTTATTGCATCAGATTTCTGCTTGTCCTGTCCCAGTCAATAGTCCCTCCTGTGCTTTGAAAGAGCATGAGAGTAGCTTTTGATGGTCACCCTCCCCAGGGAAACTCTCTGCAGGGCAGGGGACACCTGGCCCACTCTGCCTGAAGGGAAGAGTTTTGGCATCAGGCTTTGGAGGCTGAATAGCAGCCTGGGGAAGGAGTCAGGGCTGTTGCAAGCTCACGTCCTGGAGAGGCTGAGCCTGTAACCAACACTCCATGGCAAAGCACAGAGCATTCAGGGAACAATGTCTATTTACAGCAGCAGGGAATTTGCTGGTCCCAGCCCCTCTGCCCAGAGCCAGGGGCTGCCTTGGGCCACAGGGGAGTTTTTGGAGGCTGCTGGGCTGTGGTGCCTAGGTCCAAGGCTGGCTGGGCAGGCTCTGCTGCAGCATCTGGCCATCAGCTCTGCCTGCACTCACCTTAGAGACCCTGCAGGGCAGAGCACCAAACCCAGCAGCACTGCACAGAGCTGAATTTCTGCTCAGTTTATGGGTGCACCCATGGGGTCCGTCCTGCACCATGTTCTCAGCTGTTATTAGTTCACAGACCCGGAATCATTTAGGTTGGAAAAGACCTTTAAACTCACCGAGTCCAGAGGTATTTCTGGCCCAGGCATAAGGTGAGGTTGCTGCTCTCACAACCCTGCACAGCCACTGACAGCAGCTCCAGGTGAGCTCCAGCTGGATTCAGCTCTCTCACAGTGTTTAATCTCTGCAGAGCAAATGTCAGCAATAGCGATGACAGAATACAGTGGGTTTTTTTCCTATGATTTACTACATACAGCAGAGTTTGCAACCTGCCAAGGACTGCTCCAGAAGCAGGTTGCTCATTCTGCAGCACCTCTGCAGAGTGCTTTACACCCCGGGGCTGAACACGACCCCAGTGCCTTGGTTAGTGCTGAAAGGAGTTGTTTTCCTTCAAGCCACTTAAATAAAACAGAAAATTTTATTATTATTTCATACAGCTCATAAATCTTTCCCCTGTCATGTCAGCAAGTGCACGAGTCCCACCTGAAACATCACTGGGATGACCCTGTGCTCCAGCCAGAGTGGTGCTGGGAGCAGAGGGATGCTGGCACCACCACCTCCACCACGCATGGCATGGTCTGCAGCCATCAGATGCTTGCACAAGCCCCCCAGGAGCAGAACCTGCACCCTGGGTGCTCCCAGCCCCACATAGCCCCTGCAGCACCCACACCCCCAGCAGCAGCCAGGTTGTTTTGCTGGGAAAAAAGCCAGTGGGGAGCTGGAAACGAAGAGAAGGAGCAGAAACACCCTCCCCCAAAACCATGTCTCTGAGACATCCTGATTCTGGGAAAACAAATTTCAAATGGTTAAGGAAAAAAAAAAAAAAAAAAGCAGTTGAAACACTCCAATTAACTGCAGATTCCATCTTTTCTCAAACTTGTCTTGGAGCCTCCCTGGATTTCCCTCCTTAATCCCATGATGAGATTCACTTTATTTCATATGTTCTTAATTCTTGAACCAATTAATGTATTTTCTTGTCCTTAAAACCCTACTCTTTTATGATAGCGAGCCCTGGAACGAATTCATATTAATTTTTAACCCAAGAACTACACAAAGCTGAGGAGTTAGAGACATTTGCTTGTCTGGGAAAGTGAGGAGCTCCACAGACAGTCACGCAACCTCTTTGGAGCTGCTGCCTAATTACTAATTACTCTTCTATTGCAAGGGCAGCCCCAGAGGAGCAAAAACAGCAGAGAGCAGAAGATAAAATCTCTTCTCTGTAGGCTGTGCTTTGACAATGATAAGACTGTACCAGCTCCCAGCTACAGCTCGGGAAAATAAATATGTCATCTGTCTGGAGAAACTGGTAACATGGCTGGGAGTGGGGAAAAAAAAAAGATTAAAAAAAGCAGGGCAAAAGGGCTGATAATGCTGCATTTCAGTTGGTTACAGAATGGGTCTAATGAGTTTGAACTTCACAGCATTTGTTTCCTAAACAGAGACTCCTGTTCAGCTCTACTGGCAGGGAAACCATCTCCTGGCAGGCTGGAAATTTCTGCCTTCTCTCCAGTCTAAATCTCAATATAAATCTCTTAATCTTCATCTTTCAGCTCAAACCATCCCCCCTTGTCCTGTCCCAACAGACCCTGCTCAAAACTCTGTCCCCATCTTTATGACAGGGCACTTGAACCCCTCAAAGGTCCCCAGCAGGTCTCCCTGGACCCTCCTCCTCTCCAGCTGAACACTCCCAGCTCTCCCAGTCTATCCCAGCAGAGGGTTCCAGGTCAGAGCCCTGGGGTCAGAGGGGCAGGATCCCCCCTGCCCTGCTGCCCACACTGCTGGGGGTGCAGCCCAGGGTGCCAGGGGCTGCTGGGTGCCAGCTCATGGGGCTCAGCTCCAGCTTCTCACCTTCTCCACTGGGCTGCTCCCCACCCTGGGCTGTAACTGGGAGCTGCCCCAGCCCAGGACCTTGCCCTGGGTCCTGCTGCACCTCAGGAGGTTCACGAGCATCTCCTAGGCACAGAACACCCCGTGCTTGTCCCAGAGGAGGGTCTCTTGCTGGGGAGCTGGCATTGAGC
Source organism: Corythornis vintsioides (assembly GCA_025447755.1). NCBI lineage: Eukaryota > Metazoa > Chordata > Aves > Coraciiformes > Alcedinidae > Corythornis > Corythornis vintsioides. The sequence goes on along the minus strand of JAOEGS010008921.1, from coordinate 18,594 downwards.
AGCAACCCAGCCCCAGAGGGGTCTCCTGGGGAGGGAGGGGGTGGCTGGGTTTCCTCTGCTGACCCTTGGGTTCCTTTTTCTGATCCCCTAGGGCTCTTTTCCTTCCCTCCACGTGGGAGAGGAATTTCCTCCTCTCTCTCTGCCTGATGTCTTCAGCAGCTGAGCTGCTCCGTGGCAAAACACAGATGTGAGAGGTCAGGGGGACTTCAGCACAGGGATTAGCACAGTTCTTGCTGCTGCTGCTGCTTCACGAGCATCACCTCCAGTAATGGAGCCTTAGGAATCATTAATATGGGGGGTTGGTTTGAGGCAATCAGGAAATATCCCCAGCCCTGAAATATCCCACTTCATCTCTTTTTTTTTTTTCAGAATTAATCTTGTTCTCATTCCTAATTCACTATTGGCACAGGATTTATTTTTTTCACAGTGGGGCTTTGGCCAAAAGGAGCTTTATAGAATTGGGCTGTTAATTCCTGACATGGCCAGAGGCAAGTGCTGGAGTAGGGGACATGAAGCTGGTAGTCCCAGGGCATCCCAGGGGAATGAATCCATCCCTGCCCAGCCCAGTGTTGGAGCTGGGGGCACTGGGACCAAATAGGCAGCAGTTGGCAGGAGCCCATCCCCATGGGAGAACATCTCCAGGGTGAATGGCCAATGAGATGCTGGTGGTGCTGGCCCACGTTTGCCAGGACCAGTGCTCCCCAGTAGCACAACCAGCTGCTGAGTGGTCACGGGTTGAGTGGGACAGTGGAAGGAAAGCCCCGTGGGTGACCTGCTAACGTTGTACATGTGGATTATTCAGCACACAGGGGAGGCTGGGGGGGGAGCAGGATTTAGAACCACAACCTTCTGTAAGCTGGGAAGCTGGTTTATTGTTATTCTGAGGGCAAAAGAAGTCTGGCTTGTACCAGAGGAAAGAGCACAAGTGATTTACTGCAGAGCTGACACCAGTTTCCTTGGTCTCCTCACCAGTACGGAGTGCTGCCAGGCTGGCCAGAGCTGCAGGGTGGGCAGGGAGAGGGAAAACACTGATGTGGAGAAAAAACCTGCACAAGGGGGCTTGGGGGGATAAACACACACAGGTAGGGTTTGGCTCACCCAGCAGCAGAGCCCTGGCCCAGCCCAGGCTTGAAGGAAGGTTCAAACACAGAGCCCAGAGCTGCTCAAGCTGCACTTCAGGCCCCTTATCCCACTGTCCCCATGTCCCTGCTGGGAGGGGACACTGACCCTATGCCTCCCATCTCCCCACAGCCCCACTGGGCTGTTTGGAGCAGCTGCTTGGGGGGTGATGTCACCGGAATCAAAGGGAGGAAAAGGCCAAATAAGGCAGCATTTTAGCCAAAAAAAAAAGATGTCCTAAAATGGGAGTTGTAGTGATGATTAGCACAGATATGATATTACCATCTTCAGAGAGCAGCAGCCTCAGATGCTGAGGAAAACCACCCTGGACCCCAAAAGATGAGAGGAAAAATCATCCTGATTGCCAGCAGTTCTCTCCCCCCCAGCATGTGTGATGTGAAGAGTCTCAGGGCTAAGACAGATGGACAGATCAATGCAGTGAGATTGGTTTTGTTTCCTGGGAAGATGCTATTTTTGAAGGGTTTCTTAGGTACACTTCTGGCTTGTTTCCAACATAAAGCCATGAACCTCCTCTAGTGGGTAGAATAAATGTTATTTTAAAGGTCCTAACAGCAAAAGCAGCAGAAAGAAGATAAACTGGGTTGAATGAGTGGGGAAGGGGAGCACACAGCTCCTTTTCTCTACACCCTCATGCTGGGGTGGAGCCAGCACTGGGGGATGCAGGGGGCCTGGAGAAGGATGCTGGTGGGAAAACTGGTGGGCTTTTCAAAGCCTCTGTTTCCCCCCCCCCAGCATGTAGGCAGTCTACAGCAGAACTCCTGGGCTTGTGGGCAGAGCAGGACTAGTGAAGGCAGCTGCTCCGAGCAGAGCCAGCACTGAGAGCCTTTTATTTGAGAGACCCGCCAGTTTTAATGCTCCTGGAGCTCCAGCTCTAAAGCATTCACTGGAGAGTGACTCAGATGCTAAAGCATCATTCAAATCCCAAAGGAGCTGCATTCTCCAGCTGCAAAGTCTTCACTGCAGATGCACGGGGCTCAGTAATAGCTCTCTCGGGGAAGCTGCTCTGTCCTTGGATGCTGCCTGTCTCCCAGCCCTGCTACACGACTAAAGTTTATACATGTTGCTGCAAAACAGCTAATAAATAATGTAAAGGAGCAGTTAAATCCTCACTCGTTTGCAGTCACATTAAAAAAAAAATAAATATTCCTGCTGAGGACTGAGTAGTACAGAGATGGCCTTAATTGACCAACAGCACTGTGCTTCAGATATTTTTTGGGCTGTTTCACACCAGACTTCTGCAGATCCTTCTGGGAGCCCTGTACTGCAGGAGCTGGAGGAGAAGAGGTGACAAGCTCTGATGAACATCTTGTTTAAGGGCCCTGCAGGTCCTCACTGCAGCCCAGCAAGCAGCCCTATCCAGCAGCAGCACCCTGCACTGGGTCCTGCCTCCAAAGATGGGGGGGAGGAGGTAGGATGAGCTCCCTGTGGCAGGTGGGTGCTCCAGCAAGGGGCAGGACCCACTCTCAGTGCTCTGCTGCAGGAGGACACTGGTTATCACCATGCCCAGAGCCACCACAGCAGACAAGCAGCCTGGAAACCATTTCACATCCCCCCTCATTCACAGCCCCTCAGGGAGGCTCCTCTCCAGCCCCACGCAGCAGCACGTTTTCCTCTTGAAATATATTCTGCCTGCTTTGCTGAGCAGCTCTCCTGGGAAGTTCAGATGATGCTGAGAAACAAATTCAAGGACACTACTCTTCCTGCAGGAGACAGGGAGAAACACTGATGGATCTGAGGCTGGCTGGAGGGTGCTGAGCTACCTTCAGGCTCCAACTGCTCAGGTAGACCTTAGGTGCTCCCTGATGGCTGAGGACATGAACCACATCTGCCTAGGCTTTCTGCACCCCTGCATTAGGTTCTTACCGACCTTGTCTGTGCAACAGCCACGGACAATTCTTGCATAAACACTCCTGAGATGAACCCCTTGTGGTCAACCCCTTGCCTCCTGGGCTCCAAAGCCTCCTACCCCCCTCAGCTCCCTGGGGCAGCAGAGGTCTTACATCCCCTGTGCCCTTTCCAAAGCCACGATGATCCATCCTGCTCTGTTCCCCATCAGACATCAGAGCCCGTGGCTGGTGGTGCAGCTGGAGGTCTCTCCTGGCAGAGCTGTGCCCCCACGGCCCTGGGGACTCCTGGCAAAGCAGCTCAGCCTCTGCCCCATGTCACCCCCAGCTGACAGGGATTTGGGGAGCCCCTGGGCTGCACCCCCTTGTACCAGGCTCAGCCACCCTGTTTTCATTCCTGGTTTCTTGTGTGACCTTGAAGCATCCTTTACCTCCACGAAGCCACTTCAGGTGTCCCATGGACAAGACTGCCATGGTGAAGGGGTAAAGCTGCCTGAGCAAAAGCAATAAACACCCCCAGCTTCCCCTCGGGGAGCCCAGCTGAGCCTCCCAGCCTTGGATAAAAGTCCCAGCTCTGAACTGCTGCCCACGCTGCTCACCAGGTCATCACCTGAAACGCTGGAGCTTTTTCTCACCCCACCAGGTCCTGCTGCTGCGTCCGGAACAGGTATTATTGCACCTCTGAATGCATTTTAAACAGGGTTTTAAGCAGTGCCTGCGGGCCGAGGATGGTTTAGCTCCGTCTGTTCGCAGAGCTCAGCTGGGTCAGCAGCTCCACACACTCCTGCCCCCAGTCTGTGACTCAGGGGATGCAACATATTTGCTGGGAAAAAAACCCAACAAAACAACAAAAAAACCAACAAAACAAATGACTAATACCAGCCCCAAATCTATTTGTAAATGCAGAATTAGTCAAAGAATGTATTTGTACATCTAATTAAGGATAATCACAATTCCCTTCCCCCCCAACAACACCCCCGACGGTGGGGAGGCGAGTGTCACTTTGAAGATGCTGCTGCCTCTGCTTTAACAGATGCAGGAGGCATCTGCTTGTGCATGGAGCATTGTGATGGCATCGATGCAACGCAGATTAGCAGCAGTTAACAACTGATTCATTAAGGCTCTTCAAGCCATCATTAGCCCCAGCGGATTCATGCTTTAAAATGACTGCCGTGATTATGCACGATACCATCTCTGTTATTTTAAACTTAGTGAAGCCACGTAAACAAACCAGCTTTAGAACAGTGGGGTTTGGTTTGGGGTTTCTTTTTTTCTCCCTTCATCACTTGAAGATCATTTTTAAGCCTGTTAAGTTTGGTGTTTGGAAAAAGCAGAGGAGAAGAAAAAGAAGAGAGTGAAAGCTGCCGAGCCCCAGTTTCCCAGAGAAGCCAGGAAAAGCAACAGCCCTGTAGCAGAAGATGAAAAAGATGGAGGGCTGATGAGCCAAAAATTATTCTTAAAATGCTTCTCTTATTGGTGTGGGGTACCAGGCTGGTTTCTGAGAGGTGAGACCAGTAATAGATGTCAGAATGGAAGTTCATTTGAAAGTCAAGAGTGGGGAAAGGCTGTTTCCAACCTTTTTTTTTTTTTCCCAGAGAATACAGCTACTGCTTTACCCTGGAGATCACCCAGCAGCTAGAGAATATAAAAGTACATAGAGCCTGCCCCACCTCTGCACTGTGACCACTGCCAGCAGCACCCAAGTGGAGTCTTTACTGCTCAGACACATTGGATTCAGGGCTTCCTTCCCCTACCCACTTCCCAGTATCCTCCCCCTCCCACCAGACCCTCAGCTGATGGTTTCCAGCAGTTGGTGGGGCTGGGATAACTGGTTTTTACTGAGCAAACACATCCTGTACCTGAGCACCCCTTGTGATGCTCCAGCTGCCAGCAGGTGCCCTTGCCCAGCCTGCACCACTCTGCAGGCACACAGAAGAGTTCAAACAGGTGGTGGCTGCTGGAATAAAAACATTTCAGGTTTGCAAACCAACAGCCTTTACATACCTTATCAAAACGGTTGTTAACTCAGGCTGGTGGAGAAAGGCAGGTGCCAAGGACCTGCAAGGTGGGAGCAAATCCTCCTTTTCCTCTTGCCATCATGACACTCTGCCCAGGGATTTCAGACATCTCACATTATACACACACACACACACTCTTCCTGCATCTAAATTCAGTGATAAAATTCTGGTCCTAAAGGAAGAGAATCCAACACCATAAAATTGTGCTGTAGAACCATTAAAAGAGTCATAAATAATAATTATTTAACAAAGGCAAATGTCTATGTAGTGCTAGCGAAAGTGATTTTTTTCCCCTCCCCTTTATTCATCATTTCACTTAAAAAGTAAAATAAATTGACCAGCTATAGAGCTTGTCAAAAGCTAAATGGGAACTGTCATGCAAACAAATGTTCTGCTAATGTTGAAAAAAAAAGAATTTTACAAAAGAGGAAAGATTATCCAGGGCTGTTTCTTGAAAAGGCTGCAGCAAGATTTGCCCTCAGACCTGCAGAGGAAGAGAACACTGGGAAGAAGGGATCTCTGGCTATTGCCCCTGGATTTTAATGAGGAAAAAACCCAACAAAATGAGAAGAGTAATGAAGTGTCTGTCACTGTCCTGAGGAGGGGACACCGCCCTGGCTGGGGATGCCCCACAGACATCAACTGGGGAAGGGGCTCTGGCAAGCTGGGGGGACCCAGGGGGGACTCACCCTGGGCAGCACCAAGCAAGGCACCCACCAGCAATGTTTGACCCCAGAAGAGCAGAGGGGACCCCAAACTCACATCCCAGGGGTCCTGTGGGGTCTCCCCATGGAGTCCAGCTGCTACAGGCTCTGCAGGAAGGGACCCACCTTGCTGGAGGTGGTGGCTGGATGGCTCCTGGCACTGCTGGGGACCAGCCAGCATCACTCCCATCACCAGGCATGCCCTGGGCACACCCCAGGGTGCTGATCCCGTGGTGGGAACAGCACTTTTGCTATCCCTGAGGCCCTGGGACCCCAGCCAGCATGGGGGGGGCTGGTGTGAGGGCCACCTCCCCTGCCCTGGGGTGGTGCCGAGCTGCTATAAAGAGGGGCACACAAAACACAACCCCCCAAACTACTCACCTGTGCTGCACGAAATGGGGGCTGCTCCTCTGCTCCTGCACCAGCTCCAGGAACAGGGGCCAGGGCTCAGCTCCTGTGGGAAAATCCCACTGAGAAATTCAAGCCCAGCTGACACCCAGAGCAGGTTTCACTCACAGCAGCAGAAAGGCTGAGGTGTAGCAGCTAAAAGCACTTTGCTTCACACCAAACACCACACACAACCCAGCCAGAAGCTGCTGCTGCTGCTGCTCTAACTCACCCCCGTGGCATCCCAGCAAAGCACTGGGAGACCTTCCAGTGGAGCCAGGCATCCATCCCCACCCCTGTGCCCACAGCTGTTACCCCAGGGTCAGCTTTGCTCGGGGCAGGTCCCAGCTCCCCCCTCAGCAGAGGGCTTAATGATGTTCCAAGGAGAGAGAAAGTCAAAGCCAATTGCTTTCCAAAACATCTCTGTCTGCAAGAGCAGCAGCCCATGAGGTAAAAGGTGTCTGAGCAGGGCAGACCAGGGTGGCATGCAACTCTCCACCTTCCTGGCATCTCCTTGGGTAAGGCAGCTGCTGTTGCCTCCTCTCTGCCAGCACAGTGAAGTTACAGGAACACAGGCTGTCAGAGATGTCAGTGCCACACACTTACCTCTGTCCTGGGTGAGCCACTCAGTTATCCAGCTGCCCTGGAGGTGCAGAAGGCTCCAGGAGGCAGCCTGGCTCCAGGTCACCTACAGCTCATCAGGGAGTGAGGAAGGAGAGACCAAGGAGCTGTCACAGGCCAACGTGCAGCATTTGCTGTCCTTTCCCAGCTCAGCCCCTGTGCTGAAGTGGAACAACACTGACACCCTGTGTGGGTTACATTGCTCTGCAGATCCTCAGCTCCCTCCAAAGCCTGGGAGAGCCTGCCAAGTCCAGTCTGGGATGGGAAACTGGTCCCACAGCCTGGCAACTTCACCCCTTGGTTGGGAGCATCACTGGGACCAACACGCAGACTGAGCAGGAGAAAGGCACCAGGAGCTTCCCAGAGACAGCTCAGGTGAGAAGCTGCAGCTGAAGAGCTCCAAACTTCCCACTATTACATCTTTAAGGCATGACCAGAGAGGTGAGGGTCAGCACAGAGGTGAAGGTCAGCACCTCTCAGCTGCCTTTGAAGCACCAGCCCTTCACTTGGCCAGCATCAACCCTGCTCTTTAAGCAACTGCCTTTAAGAGTTTCCAACTCATTTTAATTCAGCCTGTGGGACACGAGTTATTTCTTGGGTACCACTCTAAAAATAACCACTGGTAGCAACTCCTCCTGATGCCTTACACAGAAACAATTCTTTTTATTGTGCCTTTTATCCGGTGACCTTTCATTTTGCAGCAGCAGATTGCAAAAAAAAAAAAAATAAAAAAATTTAAAAAATTAAAAAAAAAATCAGCCTGTGCAAGGAAAGAGCAGGCAGAGGAGCCAGGAGATGCCAGCTTGGTGAGGACAGAGCCCAACCAGCACGGAACAGGGCTGAGGGGGGTCATCCATCAACTTGATTTACTAGCCTGAGCTGCTGAGAGCATCTCCCTTTCTTCAGGACCCTTACTGTGCCACAGAGAAATATCCCAAAAGCATCGACTCCCACATTATTTTAACTAATATATCACAACAAATCCTTTATTTTCATTCCAAAATATAATGGATTTCTCTACACATCACCAAGAGAACCCAAACACCTATTTTTGACGTGCAAATGTTAAACAGAAAAACCTGTTTAAGACAGAAAATGGAGATAAAAGTACCAAATTCCTGCCCGATGGGAATGGTTTAAATGGCCAGGTTAAAAATAAGCCAAAGTTAGAGTCAATAAATCAACTGGATGGTAGTTGCTATGGTGATGCTGCTGGCAATCACAATAAACACGAACACATAGCTCTGGTCTAAAGCAACAAGTCTGAGATAGAGTTTGGCCAAAGCCAGGGAATTCAGAGCCCAGGCAATGCTGGATGATCGTTAAAACCACCCAGACTCTCTGGGCAACACTGCTGAGTTCCCACCCTTCCTGCACAGGGACTCCACCAGCCTTGAGCATCTTCCACACAAGGGTTTGGGGTCCTCCAGCAGCCCCAGGACTCTGCCACTGCTCCCCCCTGCCGGCAGCTGCAAGGATGGAGAGGCTTTTCCCTGCCTTGAGCTCAGGACTGTGCAGTTTGCTGGTAAAATCAGAGGTATTTTTTGCTGTAGGAGGTGGCAGCTCCTGTACACCCCACAGGAAAACTGGGAAGAGCAGTTAACCCAAAGAGAATGAATAATTAGTGGTCTGCTGCACCACTCAACAGCAAAGCTCCATAGGGATTTCCTGCAATTCCTTTCTTCTGTTAAACAACTAAGATAGAAAATTCAAGTTTAAGTTTCAACACAGGTAAAATATTTTCCAAGCAGAAAGTTGCTCAGTCACCCCCTCCACACACAGTTTTTCTCAGCCTCAAGGCAAAATGCTGCATTTTCCAGACTTCCATCCCTCCTAAAATCATCCCCCTTTACCAGTTTAGGTGCTTTTTTGATGGAAAAGGAAACAATCTGATTTGGAATGGGAAAATCCAGCTCCTGCTCTGATATTTGGGTCAGACATCACTCCTGGGGGTGCCTCAAGTCACCGTCCTCCAGCCCACTGCTCACAGGAGGGCACAGCAGCACCTGCCTGGGTAGCCCTTGGCATAGACCTTCTTCTCATTGCCAAAGATGTAGAAGGAGTAGCTCTGCCCCTTCCACTCGTAGTCAACCTTGGTAAGGGGAATTATCTCAATAGAGTGTTTCTGCAAGGAGGAAAAACAAATAAAACAAAACAAAATATCCCATCACAAAGGAGTTTGGTTTGGCTTTTTTTTTTAACTCCCTCCAGTTGCAATCCAGGTCACACTGATGTGAGATGCACTTGGAGGTTTATTTAATTTAATTGTGATACCAGGCAGGTTAATGTCACCACGTGGCAGGGAAGGATGGGAACAGCAGCTGCAGCAGGGTGAGGAAAAGCAAATGTCAACTAAATTTTTAAGAGCAGAAGTTTTGGCGCAGGCTTTTTTTTTTTTTTATGGGATGTTTTTAACCCCAAAGCAAAGCCCCTGTGGATTAGGGGGACCAACCCATGGCCAACAGCATTATAGAACAGAAACACCTTGGAAAAAACCTTTAGGACAATCAAGTTAACCCAGCACTGCCAGGGCACCACTGCCCCGTGTCCCTCAGCACCACAGCTCATGTGGGGCTTGGAAACCCCTCCAGGGGTCACAGGGACTCCACCCTGCCCTGGGACAGCCCTGCAGGGGAAGAAATTGTTCCTCAGCTCCAAACCTTCCTTGCAGCTCTGCATGGAGCTGCATCCCCAGCTGTGTCCCTACCTGCCTCAGGATCCGTGTCTCTTCTGACAGCTCCTGCTGGTGCAGGGCAAGGCAAGACTCAGCACCCTGCACCATGGGCTGGGGGAGGTTCAGAGCAGTCACCTGGCAGCGAGAGGCAGAGGATGAATTTCAGCACCCAAGAGAGACTTTCTTTTCTAAGGAAATTAAGAGGAAACCCTCAAAACATACCACACCTGGGTTGATTTCTGATCATCACAAATACCAACAGGCTGTGTGCTGGGGTAGATCTGTTCCAGAGACCTTTCCCTGCCTTGTCTCCCCGTGGTTCATCTGCAGGACTGTGCAGCAATGTCTCAGAGCATCTGAGCAGGGTCCTGGACGGGGGCTTGACCCTCCCCAGCTCCCACCATCACCAATGGCTCATCAGCACCATCTCCCCCAGCCCAACCTGTAGCTTAATAAACCCCTGTGTGCTGAGACTGGTTCAGAGCTCAGGTTTGTCCCTCTTGATGACCATCCTGTGGATATTTCCAACATCTCAGCAGTCTCTAAGCAGCCACAAGGATCTGGTGAGACCTCAGCATCTCCATGTTCTACAGCTGCTGGAAACCTGCTGTTATGTTTTTCCACTAATAATGAAACCCTCCTGTATAAAGGGTACAGTTTATATCTACTCCATCTCTGCCCCTGAAAAGTCCTCCCCAGTCAGATGGAAGCTCCTCTATCAGTGTGTGCCATGGTTCCCAGACAAGGAAGGGAGCTGCCACATAAACACACGGGTTACCAGGTCCTGTTCTTCACTGAAGAGCTCCTTCCCAGTGACCTTCTGGAAGCGGGACAGAGGAAAACCCTGGTTCTTGTCAACCACGTGCCTGGTGACATTGTTCCTCCTGGGGAAAGAGCAGGATGAGCTCAGACACCCTCAGCTGCTCCACATGCTCTGGCCTGTGGCGAGGACACTCCAAGGAGCTGCCTCAGGCTCCCCATGTTCCCCTTCACCCCCTGTTCTCCAGAATCCAGCTGCACACTGACATTTCTCTGGTGTTGAACCTCTCCTACCCCATAAAACCTGCTGCCAGGCATCCTCCTGGCACAGGGGTGGGGAGGGACTGCAGTGACCCCACTCCAGGCACATGTGGGGACCTGCAGGACTTCCACCAAGGAAGGAGAAGCAACTGTGAGACCTGCATGGAGACTCACAGCCAAACAGCACCAATGTCCATCAGGACATCCAGACATCTCCCGAGACCAGTGCTGAAGTGATCTCATTTAGCATCCTGGGCTATTGTCATCAAACACAACTGCCCAGGGCACAAGTAGTGTTTTTTTTCTACCCAATTCCACCAGCTTTGCACCTTCCCCTTCTCTGAAGGTCCTGGCAGCATGTACTGAGAGATTCCACATCATGCAGATGTCACCAGTTGCCAGCAGGCCAGCCTGGCTCACAACTTTTCTTGTTTTCCTCTAAATGATAAAAGCACCACCTTTTCCTTGCACTGGCAGCAGCACGAGCATCCCACCCGGTGCCCAGAGGAGCATCCCTCAGTGCAAGGCATCCCTGTGCCCCAGAACCAGCCCCAGCCCCCCATCTGCTCAAGCTGAAGGTGTGACACTGAGCTGGTCCCCATGTCACCACTGCAGGGACAGGCTCCAGGTCCCCACAGGGCAACACTCAGCTTCACTTGGCTCCCCCTTACCAGGTCACAGCCAGCTCCATGTGGCAGAGCAAGAGGCCCCTGGTGTCACAGTGGGCACAGGGCACCTGTCCCTCCCCGTGGCAGGAAAGGCACCTGTGCAGGGAGAAGCACAAGGGTCAGCAGTGTGAGAGGGGAGAGCTGAGCAAACCAGAGTTCTGGGTGATAACTCTAAAAACAAGGAAAAAAATTAAATCCCTTCACCTGACCTATGGGATGTCTGTGCAGAGGGAAGGGCAGCTTCACACATTGCTTTTGTCTGGGTGCAAAAGGAGGTGTTGAAATGGTGCCAGCCACTGATGCCCACCTGCACAGGGTGGCTGGAGGAGCCCGTGGTGTCACCAAGCCACCGTCCCCAGGGCTCTGTCTGTGTTTGTAAAGCACTTTGTGAGCTCAGCACGTGGGCTGAGCTTTGCCATCAGGCCTTTTGTCCCCGCTGCTGGGTTTGCAGATGGCATCTGTTTGTTCATCAGCTCCACTGGCAGGGGATCCCAGAGATCCCAGCAACCAAGCTGCCACCTGAAGGGGTGTTTGAGCTTCTTACCTCACTCGTCCTGAGCCACTGCAGTGTGGGCAGACACTGTAGATGTCGGTACCATAAGTGGATCTGCCACTGCCTCCACAGAAAAGACAGATGCACTGTGTGGGGAAAGACAACAAAAAAGAACAAATAATTATCTCTATTTGCAGGGGCTGATGATCTGAACATCAAGTGTTTCACAATGCCAAAGTGGGAGCTGCCCGTGTGGTCACACAGAGAAGCAGAACTCAGCAGGGGCTGGTAATTAACCCCACACAGGGAACACACACACACTGTCAATGAACAGTTTGGGCTGAAGGGATGTTTAAAACTCATCCAGTCCAGCCCCCCTGCACTGAGCAGGGACATTGCACCCAGAGCAGGGTGCTCAGAGCCCCCCCAACCTCCCCTGCCAGGGATGGGGCAGCCACCTGGGCTCTCATCACCCTCATCACCATCAATTTCTCCTGCTCTCCAGTCTCAATCCCCCTCTTTTAGTTCAAACCATCACCTCTTGTCCTGTCCCCACTCAAAAGTCTGCCCCAGAGAGGAGTCATTCCCATCACCAAAATCACTTTCTCCCTTGCACTGACACCTACCCCTCCAAACAGCTAAAACCAGCTCCTGATCCAAGCCCAGCACTAAAAGAAAATTACCTTTTTTTAATGCTTATTTACACTAAGAAAAAGCTAAAAAACAGAGCTGGCTACAGATGGGCAGTCAGCTAAGATAATATTTACAGATATAAGAGCTTTCAGCAGGAAACTGATTCATCTTAATCCTTATCAACACCTCAGCATCAGACTCACGTGGTGGGACTTCAGGCACGTCCCGACACGCCGTGCCCTGGGCATCAGCACTAAAACCTCACTGTTGACACTGGGGCTTTATCTTTCCACCTCAGTGCAACCCACACGAGGGGACAATGGCACTGCTCTCTGCACAAAACCCCCCCCAGGAAAGCCCAACTGCACTTCTGACTTCACTGAGGTGCCTTTAGCTGGCACTTCCATATATTCTGTGTTTTCTTGAGTAGCCACAGGGAATAGTTTTACTACACGGCCAGGTTTGCAGTTTAGGGCTTTAGCAATTTTGACCCAATTCAGTATAAATTAGGTCCTGGTTTTCTCAGGGAATGTAGAGCCTATTTTAACTCTAGATCAATTTTTTTTCCAGAGGTTTATAAGTTGATCTTCCATTCCGCAACTGCTGTACAATGATTTACATCCCTTCCCTCACACTTTCCTCTCTGTTCTGAGAAAGCAGACAGATGTGCAGTAGCTTTCTCCTCTCAGAAAGCAGAGGAAACCTGTTTTTTCATCCCATATTAAGCCCCCAATTCTGTGTATCCCCTTCTTCTGGGAGAAGGGCATCAAAGGCAACATCCAGGAGACCTGGAGGAGACACCCTGCCTTGTTGTCTTCACACAACAATGCTCTGTGCAGTTCAAATAAAAAAAAAAAAAAAAAAAAAAAGAGGAGAATTTAGTTATTGGGCATCACACCCTTGTTCAAAACCCACTCCCTGTTCTCCCACAGCAGAGCCAGCATCGGGAGCAACCCCACCAGGACCCCAGGCCACCATACCCTTCCAGATCCTCCACAGCTGATGCATAGGACAGAACCAGTTCTGAAGCACCTGGGGCAAGCCTGAAAGCGAAGCAGAGAGAGCAGGGCAGTCCCTCAGAAGATGCACAGGACACCCTCCCTTGCTGCTGTTTGTGGGAAAACACCCTCAAACCCAGGTCACTAAGTCACTCTGCAGATCTGCTCAGAGCCAGAAGAGCAGGATGCTCAAAGGGCTCAGTGGATAGGGCTGAGGGTGCTGCCACATAGCCCACACCCCCCAGAGCCAGCATGACACTGGAAGGGGCAGCACTTCACCTGGAAGAACCTCTCCTGTGCAGGTATCTGCTGGGATACCTGCCCCAAGGTGCTCTGGTCCATGGTGAAGCAGCAGTGAATGGGGACAGGAGCAGCTGGCCAGGCACGTTCTCTACATCTGCCACGCTCAGCCAAGCCCCAGCTAGGACAGGTCTTTTTTCCTGTCTGATTTAGTTTGTTTTATCCCAGGAGTAAAAATAGTTGGTCTTTGTTCTTTTGGGTGGGTACAAGTAATTTTTAGTGGCAACTTGCCTATTCGAGAAGCAGGCTCCAGACTGTTTCAAGCAGTAAATGCAGTTCTTTGCCAAGCCCAAGTGCTAATCCTTTATATGAAGCTATTAAAATACTATCGTTAGCTCAAGGAGAAAAACAATGCTTCCTGCCAGAACCAGGGTTATCTTTTCTTATCATTAAGCCATGAAGGGAAGGAGCAATAAATATAACGGTGCAACAAAAAAATGGTTGTTCTAACGAGTAAAAATAACCCTGTCAAAATAGGTACATGGAGCAGATGCTTATCCAGAGATACAGAGCTGAATAGAATAGTCCAGTGGGTTTTAAATGAATGTGCTCTGGCATCTGCAGCTGGAATGCCAGGGTGCTGCTGGACTCTGGTCCAGGGCCACAGGCTGCAGCCAGGACAGGGTCAGGCCACGAAGGCTCAGAGCTCCTCACTGCTGTGCTGAGCATACCCCAAACACCCTGAACAGCCCCTCACAGGGGGGGTTTTCCAGGCAGAACAGGGATGTCACACTGGTGTCACCCCCCGTGGCACTGCCAGCATGCACAGCAGAGCACCCAGTGCCTGGTGGATGCTGCAGAAGGGAAGCCTTGAGGAGCTCACCTGGACACTGTAGGTGTGAGGCACTGGCAGGTGCATGGTGCAGTCAGTGAACAGAGGAGGGGGCTCCACAACCACGTCCCAGGGTCCCGGGGGCACCCCTATCTCCAGAGAGTCCACAAACCCACCTGGGGTGGGGGAACAAGGAGAGAAGAGACACAGGGGGGGCAGGGACATGAGGGACCTGCCTGGGTGCCCCTCAGCACCAGGGGCCACCTCTGCTGGCAAAGGGGACAGCCAGTGGCACCTCCATTACCCACCAAACCAAGCCTACCACCCAGTGCTCCCCTCACCCATGTTCTGGCTGCAGCTCTTTGCCACAGAGTCTCCTGGGTGCCACCAGTTGCAGAGACCAGACACACAGGAGCCTGGCACCAGTGAATGCAGCAGAGGTGGCAGGAGGGAGCACCCAGCACCCCCAGAGCTCACAGGCTCCCCTGTGCATGGCACCTCTGGCTCTGCCTTTGCACAAAGCCTTGCTGCGTGGCCTGAAGGAGGGCTGGGCAGAGATTGTCCCCACCCTGCTTGGCCCCAGGAAAGCCTGGGGACACCCACCCACTTACCCCTGTAGGGCTCAAAGGCTGGCAGAGTGGTCCTGCTCTCCGTGAACGTCTGCAGCTGGTACTGGCAAACCAAAGGACAGCAACAGTGACCCCCTGGGCAGGGCACAGATCTCAGGCTGAGCTGGGTACAAACCCCTGCAGAGCCTTTATCCTTACTGAAGGGAGTGATGTGCAATCCACTAAGGGTTATTTTTTCTTTTGGTTTGGGTTTCTGTTTGTTTTTTACATCATAACACAGGCTGAAAGTTTAAGCATATTTTTTTTTTGCAGTTTAGATCACACACCTCAAAACCCCACCTTAGAGCAGCAGGCTGAGGTGGGGGTCTATCAGAGAGCTGTTTGTTACCCTGTAGGTGTTCAGTGCAGCCAGGCTCTGGACCACCATCTGTTTGGCTGGGGCAGTCCGATAGCAGCACTTGCTGGCTGCAAACTCCACAAAGGCTTCTTTGGCTTCATCCTCAGAAATATGCAGGATGCTAGGATGAAGAGAAAAAAAAAATAAAAGAAGAAAACCAGGTAGCTTGAAAATGCATAGTTTTGGAGAAGCTTAAGTGATCTGAATTGCAGTGAAAAAGAAATTAGACCAGTGGAGACTTGTTAGCAATTTCCATGCTTCATTTAAGGTTGGGCACACAGAGATATATTTTTATAGGCTAAACCACTGTGATTTTCCCCAAGAGCAGAGCTTCCAGTCTCAGCAAAGAACTGGTTTAAAGGTCTGTCACTAAGCAACCAAAATCCAGTGTGCCTGAGCATGTCTTGGCTTGTCATTGCCCATCAGCCCCTTGCACACGCAGGACCCACCTTATAGGGCTTTGGCACCATGGGAGGGAGTTGGGCACTGCCAGGGTGCCCAGTGTGACCACCATGGCTCTGGGGCCATTGGTTCACATCAAATAGGAGGCAGAAAATGTAAAATAAATATAATTATATAATAAATATCTTAATTAATTTAGAATACATTTTGTTGGAAGAGCCCTTTATGCTTGTATGATCTTTGAGGATGTCTCAAGAGCAGATGAAGACACTTTACCTCTCCTCTGCTTGAAATGCCACAGCATCTGGAGGGTGGGGAATGGGGAAACACTCACACCCTGGAAGGAAACAGGAAGGCAAGACTGCTGGTGATTTGCAACACTACCCTTTAATGTCATGACCACAAGCCAAGCACCCTCTTCTTTCTAGAGGTTACTCTTCCCTTCCCCATCACCCTCAGCCCTCACAAGCTGCTGCACCCACAGCAGGTATCTGCGCTGCTGCCATCTGTACCAGACCCCACATCCATCAGCTCCAGGGAGGGTGCAGAGGGCTCCAGACCAGGGTGGGGACAGGGAGCCACAGGGATGCCTGTGAAAGAGACCAGGGTGAAACCACCCCTTAGCCCACAGCTACATTAACCCAGAATCAGCCTCTGGTTTCAGGAGTCCTCTGTGGCATCAACATCTGGGAGCACCAGAAGGGCCAGAGGGAGATCAGAGATGCTGATCATGAGGCAATGCAGAGCTGGGAAAATCACTGTGCCAAAAACCCTGAATTTTGGATTAACAGAACTCAGCAACACCACAGAAACTACAGCAGCTCTTCTCTTCTGGGCCACGAGATGCTGAGCAGGCCACCTCAGCCACTCTGTGGGCATAGGTACCCAGCAGCAGCTGCAGCACTCCAGGCTGGTGGGCAGCAGTTCCCAGAAAGCAAGTCCCAGCCGCCTGCCTTCCTTCCCAGCTTTTTCATCTCCTCTGCTGCTTTGAAACACTGGAGAGATGAAAGAAACAGGTCTGAAAATGATCTTCCAGGGGAATTTGTTCAGGCAGATTTGTGCAGCTCAGTCCTCTTTTATCAAAAGCAATTTCCAAAAGAAGTTATTTTGGTGGTGAGCAATCTCCTCGCTGATTCCAGGCTGGGAACACAGTCTGCTGTGAAGCAGTCCTCTCCATCTAATCATCTAGAGAATTAAGTCACTGCTACATCTCGGGTCCTGCTCTGACCCCCAGCTCACTCTGTGCCACAGAACCCTTTGTTCTGGTGTGATGGGCAGAGCCCAGTGCCCACAGCACCCCCCTGCACTGCCAGGAAAGGCTGGTGCTGAAACCTGCTGCTTTCAGAACAAACATCTGGTTTACACAACATCTGCAGCACACACCCTGTGAGCTCTCAGCCTTTCACTCTGCTGCACATCACCTCATCAGACTTTTCCCAGTTCCCACTGCTGCACCCCACGCCCTCCTGTCCTGGCTGGGCACCAGCACTGGCAGCCCCAGGGGGGCATGGGCAGCTGCACATGGTCCCCCCTCCCTGGCAATCCCCAATACCTGGCCCTTGAGCAACCCAACCACAGAAGAGGATGCTCTGACATCTGCTGCAAAACCAGAATTTCACAACATCACCTCCCAGCACACGGTGGCAGGCAGCAGCACCCACACATGGGCACCCTATGGCCCTTGCCAGCCAGTGGTACCCTACAGCTCTTAGCAACCTGTGGCACATCCCTATCCCAGCCTGATGGGCACAGCAGAGCTGAGTGGGGTGGCCACTGCTCAGAGCAAGGCTGTGGCATCAGTGCCACGCTTGGTGCTGCCCATACCTGGCTCGTGGGTGGGAGAAGGAGGCTCTGAGTTCCCACAGCTCACTGGATCCTTGATCCTGCTCAGGAAAAAACACATATAAAGTGTCACAAATCAAACATGTTCTGCAGGTGGGCAGGCTGGGGGAAGCTTTAGATCAGCCTGTTCTCTCTCGGAGCAGCAGCACCAGCAAGGGGATAATGAATCTTGGGAAAAGAGAGAAGGAGAAAGTGACCTGCTGTGTGACCTGGGGGAAATGAAGGAGAACAAACATCTCCATGGCCAGCAGAACTAATGAGGTTTGGTTCCCTTCAGGTTTGTCAAAAGCCTGACAAAACCATTCTCAGATTTTCTGTTCCCTCTCCAGACATGAAACCCACATCTTCTTTCTGTTGAGAAGCTCTTACCCCAGAGTATTTACCCTGGGGCTCCCAGTCTGCCACCTGCCATCCTCAACTGCAGCAGCATCAGGAGAAGGGAGAACCAAATTCTCCTCTCCCACACCAACGTGATGGTGGCTGCCCAGGAACCAGCCAGAGGAGATGGTCTCCTGCTGCTCAACTGCAACACGAGTGGTAAATTTACTCATAAAAATGCCCTGTGAGAATTCTCCAGGCTGCTTTGTGCTCTTCCAAGCTAATGGGGTTGTGGAAGAACTTCCTCAGCTCCCAAGCAAGGGAACACAAGCAAAGACCACAAGGTAACTGGAGATGAAGATTGATTCACATTTTATTCTGATTAATTAGGAAAAAAATTCTTCTATCACCAAACTTTATCAAAACATGTGAGAGAAGCTGCTGAAGAGACAAGCAACATTAATCTGGATTAGGATCAATACAGGATTTGGTTGAGATTCACCAATTTACATCACTGCACAAACCAACTCCTGGAGTCTTAGTCAGAACTGCTTTTAGAACCAATTAAACAAACACTAAATCAACCCTACAGTTGTAAACACACCAGTTCCACCCAGAGAGGAAATTCAGAGATATTAAGTGGAAGCTTTTGGTGTTTGAATGTTAAGATGAATTATTTTATGCAGCCCACAGACACACGTGTTCATTTTGTGTCAGCATCCCCTGAAGGCAAGGCCAGCATCATTCCATAAGAGTGGGGATCACAGTAGGAACATTTATGAAGTTCAGCCTTT
>JAOEGS010008919.1:26833-58952 GCA_025447755.1 Corythornis vintsioides | reverse complement strand
CATCCCAGGGGAGGCTGGGGGGGCTCTGAGCACCCTGCTCTGGGTGCAGATGGCCCTGCTCCCTGCAGGGGGTTGGAACTGGATAACATTGCAAGGTCCCATCCCACCCAACCCATTCCATCACTCCATGCACCCCAGCCCATGTTCCCATGCCCAGCAGCCTTACATAAGTCTCGGTGCAATACCAGCCTTTCCTCACAAGAGGGATTCTGCCAGCATCTCTCCAGCGTCTCTTGCATTTCAGACACAGTTCCCATCTTACTCTTTGGGGCAAATAACTCAATTTTACCTGTGCCTGGTGCTAAGAACTGGAGGACCATAATGGGTAGCTGACCAGTGATCCAGTTAGGCTGGTTTACCCTGTTCCTGATCCAGACTGGTTTGCTTTCTGACAGAACCCTTTTGCTTTACCAAACTATTCATTTCTAAGGCCACAGTGAAGATATTTAAACCCATCCAGTTGTACCTGTACAGTGATAATATTATACCCTTCCATTTCATCCCATATCTTCCTCTTCCAAAAAGCTCCTGGCAGCAGGAGAGCTTGTGCCAGAAGTGAGCTGGTGATCTTGTAGAAGGGACATTTGTCCCTTTGGTAATTAACTGCCAGATTAATTTCCAAGGAGCTGGGCAAACAGCTGCCAAAAACCTGTTTTCCATCCCTGTCAATCACTCTAACCTTTCACCAAGTCCTACAGAGTTAACAGCCACTGGCACTGTGTTCCTTGGACTATTTTAAGGTCTGTAGGATACCCCAGAGAAGACTTTTGAGTTAAAAAAAAATGTTGCATCAGATGCTATTTATTACCCATTTCCAACACACTGACCCTATTTCCACCCAATCTCAGGCTGGGCTGCTGCCACAAGGACATCTATCTCCAACATGATGTTAGTGGTTTCATAGGTCGAGGGAGGAAATGATTCTTTGCAGGCTGTAAATAGGATAAATAGTGCAGCAGGGCTGTCTGAAATCAGGTTGTGAGCAAATACCTGATTTCCCTCAGGAAAAGGGGGAAAGGAGTTGTTACCTACCACACAGAGCTTGGTTTTGCTGTCACTGAAATCGGCAGCAAAACTCAAACCAGCTTCCAGAGTTGGAACCTTTTCAAATGCTCACTGCCTCTGGCAAAAGCTGTACTGATAGAAAGCAGCGTGCACTGGAGCTTTTATCTCTCCACCAGGTGACAAAATACCTGTTCCACCATTATTTTTACTTTGTGAAATGACTGTTGCTCGGGGATTGGAGACACACAGCAGAGGTGAGTGAGGTGGGAGGTCCCAGTGATGCTGGGAGCTGGGTTTTTTTTGTGCATTCATCAGGTTTTCCTTATTTTCATTTGATTTTATGTGCTTATTATTATCAATTCTCAAATGTGAACATTGGGAGACATTTCTCTATAAAAAGATATTAAATTCCCCAGTGGGAAAACTTGACTGAGCAACACAACCCTCCCCTCTTTATAGTGCCAGAGGAAAGTGGCCACAGGGTAGCACAGAGGTGGGGTTTTGATCACATGGGTGCCTGCAACATTAGGCAGAAGAAAAATAAAAGTGAGCTTCTTGCTTTTGTACTTAAAAATTATCTTTTTCAGGCCAATTCTGGAATATGAGAGCAGTGCATGAGGATCAGGCAGATAGATTTTTAGCCTGCTTAAGGGAAAACCCTTTGGGCTGAATTTGAAATGCCTGTTTGGGCACTAAGGAATAATCCTGAAGGAGGATTTTTCTAGTTAAGGATCAAGTGGTTCCTTCCTCAGCAGCAGAGGTGTAAGTAGTCTGGGTAAACTTCCTGAGAGATGCACCAAGCCTCTCCTCAGACAGCCCCAAAAGGCCCAGCTGGACAGTCCTTGCATTGCAAACAGAAACCTCGAGTGCCTTTCGTGGAGAGAAGGTCTGAAGAGCCATCTCCAAGCTCCCTCCCTTTGCTCATCATGAAGGCAAGAGGAGGAAAAGAGCAATTTAAACAGTCAAGCAGCAAAGCACCACCCTTGGATTTCTGCTCCACTGTACAGTGAGCTGTCACTGTGCAACACTGAGAACCATCTGAGAACCTCTCCAGCTCCAGAACCCCTGCTGAGGGCAGGGAGATTTTTCTTTTGCCAGCTCATTGGGTTGCTGAGATCCCTGGACTGGTTGTGCCTTTTGGTCCCTCCCCAACAAGGAAAGGACTGAGCAGAGGTGGTACATCTCCTGGGTCAGAGCTGAGTCAGAGCTGTGCTGCCTCTGACCCTTCCCAAAATCCAGGAGCAAGCAGAGAAGCTTCTCTCTCCCCACACGATGAAGGTGCCTCTTTTCCCTCACCTCTCTAAAAAGTCATGCTTGTGTTATGTCCTTCTATGTAATACAACTGGTCACGAGGCCAAAATATTCCCAGCCAGGATCATTTCTTCCAATTTGGAAGTTTCTTTCTCTGGTTATTCTGGGGATGTGGCTCTTCAAGGCTGGACGTGCAACAGTCTCTGTTTTGTAAGAGGATTGAGAAGTGAAATGCTGAAATACTTCCAGTCCTAGGTCTATCAGTCTTAAAAGTGGAGTTTTTTCCCCTGAGGAAATTAGTTCCTTGGGATCTTTAGGCTTCTCATCAGGATTTCTGAAATTCACTTGCAATTTTGAAATGGTTTCTTTTTCATTTTTTTTCTCCTCCTACTTTGAAATGATGGCATCCCAAGCTGAGGAATGGGGTAGTGAGGAATGGAGATTTGTGTGTGCCCTCTGTTAAGCAGGATGAGACTTGTTCTGTGGCATGATGTAGGCTTGAGACTGCAAACACTGGAATGACATTTTCCTCTCTCTGGAGCTGGGTTTCTGTTGTAATGTGCTTTTGTTTTCCCCTACCCTGTCTGGAGAAACTGGGACCTGTGTTGTCTGCAAGTAGCACAAACTGACAGCATCTATTTGTATCCACTTAAAAGCTCCATTACTTGTTTACAAGTTGTTAAATCTGAAAGAACCATAAAACCTGACTGTATTTAGCACTGGTGTTTACTCAGCTTTCTCCCTGGCCAGGGGACAGTGAAAACAGGCCTGGCAGTTTCACTGCTGTTTACAGTTTCTAATAGTTTTCTCTTTCATGTTATCACTCCCTTGCATAGCACTACCCCGAAATAAACTACAAACACATCTCCATGCAAATGAAAACCAAAATTTGCTGGATAAGTCCCTTGAAATAACCACCTGAGCTGCAAACCTGCTTGAAAACTAGAAATTAAAAAGCCAGATAAAGCAATTGCTTCTATTGTTTGGTAAAAGCCTTTTTCAGGTGTAGTTTGAGCCCTGCTTGACCTCTTGCTTTCCCTTCAAAACAGGGAGCTGAAGTCACTGGAGCCTGCAGAGTTCTGCCTGGGTGTGTGTGCCAAGGCAGCAGCAAGTGTGTGCAGCCAGCAGAGTCCAAGCCCCCTAGCAGCTTGTCAGGAATCCAAAAGGCTGAGTGAGAGCAAAGGCTGAATGGGCTGAGGAAACAGCTCCTCTGGGGTCCCAGCAGATAGCCAAAGGTTAGCACAGAACCCAGTGCAACTGGGCAGAGCACGGCCAGGCTCACATAGCTGGAATACCAGAAATGCAAGTCACCTCCCACTGTCCCCTCAAAATGATGCAGAGAAGGGATGCCTGAGTTTGAAACATGTTTTTCTGCTTTTGTTTGGATGCCAGGGGTTGTGTCCTGCGCAGGAACTGGAACGGACCACTACTCCTGGATTTGCATCCAGGAAAGGGAAGGTAACTGATACAGGAGCCCAGCAGTGATTGTATCCATGACAACCAGCAGATATGGCCTCGCTGCCTCGCAGCTCCTTCCCACAGCTCCAGTGGGTCCCTCTCCTCAAGGCACCTCTTGGCTGCAGTTCAGCGTTCCTGAGAGATAGGTGCAAAATTGACAAATTAAGCACATTTTCCCAGAGCCAACAGCTCAATCAGCTCTGCTAGCAAAGCTCTTCCCTGGCCTGAGCTGTGTAGGCTTCAGCCAGAGGCTCCCTGGGAGATCTTTCAGCAGAGCTGGGCTGTGGAGGGCTGGCATGGTTTACAGGAACCCCACACAGGAGCAGGGTGGCCTTAGCAGACTGATAACTTCCTAAGCCAGCAGGTAAAATGTGCTGTATTCTGCCAAAACCAAGAAAAAAAAATTGATTTCAGACGTGCCAGACACCTTGAGAAATGCAAAGTGCTCACCTCTGTGGGAAGCACCAGCAGAGGTTAAAGGTGTTTTGCCTTAAGAACAAGCCTCAGTCTGTGCAAACCCCAGTCCAGGGGAAGGAGAGTTGCCCAGGGCCGTGCTCCCCGAGGAGCTCTTTATCCTGCTGCCTGCTGTGGTTTCTGCATTCCAACCACTGCCTGGACCTGCCTTGGAAAACACTGGCATCTGAAGCAGCTGCAGTAGCAGGAGGTGCAGAAAGCTGCTGTTAAACACCACCAGAGTTTCTCATTTCCAGGCCCCCTGCTTTGTATCTGCAACGTGATGTTTGCACCACGCAAAGGCAAAACCTGTCCCTGGGATCAAAAGAAGGTGATCTCTCAGCTCTGCCTTCGTGTAAAGGGAAGAGGCAAGGCAATGAGATGGGGAATTGAGTGCTGGGGATTAGAAGACAGGACCTGGAGTTCAAGTTCAGCCCCGACAACCTCTTGAAAGCGTGACTCAGTTTCCCTATTAGCACAGCGGGGATAACGACCAAGGACGGAACTGATTAATCAACCTTCAAAACACAAAGAGGGTTGCTGTGAGCTCTAATTAAACCACTGTCTGAGCATCAAGACAAAGCAGATTACACACGTCTGTAAATTGTAGCAGGCACTGGGGACCCAGCCTGGTCCTGAACGAGCTTTTTGCATTTCCTTCTGTGTGGAAAAGCAACGTGGCCAGGAGCAGGTCAGCGAGAGATGCTCCCCTGGCTGTGGTGGAAAGAAAGGCTGCAGTGAGCCATGGGAGCACTGGGTTGCTACTGGTGAGGTGGAGAATCACTTGAGAAGCCCTGGGAATAACAAGGAAAAATTGGAGTCTGGTGATGTGGGTAAGGACCAGTCTTGATACTGGAAATGCTGCACTAGGGATGACTTTTGTCAAGGAAGACACTACAAACCACCAGCTGCAGAGGCAAAAAAAGACCTACAGCTGTAAAAATCCCTACAGCTTGCCCCAAATACAGTTGTATTTGAGGAGGATTTTGCTGTTTTTTAAACCAGTGGTGTGTTTTGCCTTCTCAGCAAAGGCAGGGCTGCCAGAAGGGCCCAGGCTGCTGATGGGGAAGCTCTTTTTACCACGGCAGTGGCTCTCCCCAGCCTGCAACTGCCTCAGAAAAAAAATGCCAGTGTATGTGTTTTAATCTCTGTATTTAGCCACGACGCTCACCCAAACAGCAGACTCTGCTGTTCAGCTCCAAAGAATGCTTTTTGTAGCCTGCTTTCAGGAGAGCAGCTGCTTTTTATAGCTGTTCTTTGACTAGGAAATAAAGCCCAGGGGAGACAACTACCTCGTTTCTCTTACCCAGACATCCTGCCCTGGACTTATCAGCAATATCATGTGGCACGTTTCATGTTCTGTTCATCAGCTACCATCCAGCATTTTCTGGAGCAGGAATCGAGGGAAGGTCAGTCTGTTAACAGCTTCTTGTCAGCTCTGCTTCTAGCTGGATAGCTTCTCTTTGAGTCCTGGAGCTGGGGATGGAGACACCTTAGGTTGTCTACCCAGCGTTGCTGCTGAATCCCTGTGGAGAGGCTGTTAGTAAATTTTGAGGATACTATAGAGCTACCTCAACAAAATCCTCTCCTAGCCTTTAACAGAAGGGAATAATCATGCACAAGTCCTTTGTGCTCTCACCTGTATCTTCAACTTGCTGGTTTACTGAAAGAAGTGGGCAGGATAATTTGTTGGTTTTATTTAGGTGCAGTGGTACCCGTGGGTTTTGAGCTGGCTTTTTCTTCCAGCCAGAAGAAGTCATTGCTCCATAAAGCTTCATAATCTCTGTCCTCTGTCAGGTTCAAGGTCAGCCTGCCTGTCTTTCTGCAGTGAAATATGAAGGAGTTTCTGCATCTCAATTGACCTACCAGGGGATGGAAGCAGCAGCAGCTCCTGTCCCCCTTCCCTTACTGAATTGCACCAGGCTTTGCTCTGCCTTTCAAATGGTTCCTCTGGATATTGCCCATTAACCTTTCACTGTGACCTTGCCAATGAAAACTTGCTTTTCTACTGTTTACTGTGCCACTCTGTAATTTCTCAACACTCCAAAAGTCATGTGTTTTATTTTTGACACTATTTTTTTGGTAGTTTGTAATAACAGTCACAACCTCGGAGTCAGAAATTTCCTGGGAGTTCATGACCAACCTGGCTGAGATCACAGGGTCAGCGTCTGATCCTGCCCAACTTCCAGATGTATGCAACCCTCCTTGGAAGCTGGGAGGCATTTGGTGGCTCACCTGATGGGAGATAGCCTTTGTGCCTGGCATCATGGCTTAAATAGACTTGAAGACACATAGTTGGGTGGGTGTGATGATCTGCTTGAAGGTAGGAGGCTCTACAGAGGGATCTGAACAGGCTGGTGTGATGGTTCAGGGCTAATGGGATGAGATTCAACAAGGACACAGGCACCTGAGTCACAACAATCCCCTGCAATGCTCCAAGCTTGGAGCAGAGTAGCTGGAAAATGCCCAGCAGAAAAGGACCTGGAGGGGAGTTGGTCACCAAGCCAGCTGAAGATGAACAGTGTGTGCACAGGTGGCCAAGAAGCCACCAGCATGGCTTGTGTCAGCACCAGTGTGTCCAGCAGGAGCACGGCAGGGTTTGTCCCCCTGCACTGGGCACTGGGGAGGCTGCTTCCCAAATCCTGGGGTCAGTTTTGGGCCCCTCACTCCCAGCAGGATATTGAGGGGCTGGAGCATGGCCAGAGAAGGGACCTGGGGCAGGAGCAGGAGTGTGGTGGGGAGCAGCTGAGGGACCTGGAGCTGCTGAAGGAGAGGGAGATGTGTTTTGCAAACAGATGAAGGTAAACAGGACACTGGTATTGACATCACCGTGTTACTGATGCTGTGTAAAGCAGGTTGCAGCAGCTGGAGGATGGATGTCACCAGACGGGCACGCCGTGTACCAGGCAATAAGGGGGAATTAGGGACAGCTTTGGAGCTGGATGAATAACTCTCCACAAGATCTGCTTCAGCTTGCTCCAGCAGTAAGTGACATGAGTTTAATTGGCTATAACAGGACCTCACTTAGTACCAGTTGGGTGGATTTGTGTTATTTAATGCCTTCATCTGGGGCTCCAACGTTTATGGCACAGAGGGGGGCTCCAAGCACAGGGCTTGGACACAGCAGTTCCCAGGCTTGGCTCCAACAGGTGCTGTCACCGTGGGAATTTTCTACCCTTGATTTCCCTCCCTCCCCATGAAGAAAAGATGACAGCTATTGCCTAAACCCCGAGCAGGTCCTGCTGATGATTTACAGATTAGCTTCAAGTGCTGGGAATTAAGTGGAATATTGCAAAGAGCTGGGCTCTGTCCTAATTTGAAGCTGCCCTCTCTGAACAGGTTAAGGGCAAAGGGCTGTCGAGTCCTGGCTGCCCCCAGAACACAGATTCCCAGCTGTACACGCTTTCACTTAAGCTCATTAAGGATTTACAGCCACACCTTGATGAAGTCAACCCTTAGCGATGCACTCAGTTAAAAAGATGTTGGGTGGGGGGTGGGGGGAGGCTTTTTTTAACGAAACATGAAAATGTGGTGCTTTGGGGTTGGGTAAAATACCAGTAGAAGATAAATTTCCCTCTTTGCGAAGCCCATCAGGTGAGAACAGCTCTGAATTATGAACATTTGCAGCACTTAAGCAGCTCAAGCGCTTAAGCCACCTTTCCTTTGAGGCTTTCCAAACACCGTTGAAAGGTGGGTATGTTTTTCATCCCCGGCTTGTACGGAAGGAGGGGGGGAGGCACCGCGGGAGGTGATGAGCAGTGACTCATTGAACATCTCACACTAGGAATCCGGATTTCCCAGAGCAGCTTCCTGCTTTAGGCAGCAATATATGGATTGTGTCACCGAGTTTTTCCCTCACCACCTCTTCTTCTGGTGATGTTACCCCGCATCGTGTGTACAAGTGGAACAGCTGGATGCTCCTACAGGAAAAAAAAATCCTTCTGGGGCACGGAAGAGTGGGACCCTGGGTGTATTTTTCAGGACATGGGTGTATTTTTCAGGACACGGTGTTCAGGTGCTTTGAAATTCCCCTTGCTAGACACGAATGCACAGTGATTGCCCTTCTCACCTTGCCTGGAGCCAAGATTTTTTAAGATTTGTTTGCATTCAAAATTTATCAGGGCAAAATTCACAGGGCAGGGTGCAGCTGACAAGAAAAACATCTTCTTTGAGGACAGGCTGAGAGCGCTGGGGTTGTTCAGCCTGGAGGAGGTTTCAGGGAGAGCTTTTCAGTACTTAAAAGGGAGCTGGAAGAAAGCTGGAGAGGGACGTTTTTACAAGGGCTTGCAGTGATATGGCAAGGGGCGATGTCTTTAACCTGAAGAGGGTAGATTTAGGTTTAGATGTAAGGATAAAAGCTGTTTACTGTGAGGATGGTGAGACCCTGGCCCGGGTTGCCCAGAGAAGTCGCTGCTCCATCCCTGGCACCATCCCAGGTGAGGCTGGCGGGGGCTCTGAGCAACCTGATGTAGGGAGCTGGAACGAGACGATCTTTTAAGGTCCCTTCCAACTCAAGCCATCCTATGATTCATCCCTGGCCACTCCTGCTGCCCGCAGGAAGATGCATGTGGCATCCACGCACAGCTCGTCATCTTTGTCCCCGAATACCCCCCGCGCTCGGGGCTCGCCGGCCGCCTCCAGCCGCACACATCCCCGCAGCACATCGATCCGCCGGGCTCACCCAGCCTGGCACCACCACGGCTTCCCCCGGGACCTCCTTTCCCCCCCCACTCCGCCCCATCAGCCGGGAGCCCGGCGGGCGGAGCCGCCCCGCTCCTCCCCGCTCCGCCCCGCGCCGCTCCCCGCCCGGCCCGGCCCGGGGAGCCGGTGCCCAGCGCGGGGCCCCCGCTCCGAGCTCAGCCGCTCCGAGCCCCGCGGGGCACTGACCGGCAGCATGCCGCTCGCCCAGCTCGCCGAGCCCTGGCCCAACATGGAGCTGGTGCAGCTGGACACGGAGGTGAGCGGGGCACCGGCTTTTCGGTGCTTTGGGGTAAGCGCGGTTGTGGGGCGGGGGTCGGTCCTCCCGCGAACAAAGGAGCGCCCGGCCCGGCCTTCCCCTTCCCCCCGCCGCCCGGTGAGACCCTCCCGGCTGCGGGGACCACCTCTCCGTGCGGTTCCTCGGGGCGGGGGTTCGGCTGCCCGCGGTGCGGAGTTGGGGTGGAGGGGGGGTCGCGGCCGGCTGGCGCTGTGCGGTGCTCCGGGGGCTTCCCGGTAACGGGGGCTTCGGTGTTCTGCGGTTTTCCAGGGGATGCCCGGGGATGGGGGGTCTCGGCCGGGGCTCGGTGCGTGCTCCGGGGGTTTTCCTTCACGCAGGGGATTCGCTGAGCCCTGGTCCCCGCGGTTCCCTGGGTCGCGGTTCGGCTGCCCGGGGTGGGGTGGGTTAAGAGCGGCCGGAGCTGTGCGGTGCCCGGGGCTCGGTGAGTGCTCCAGGGGTTTCCTTCAAGCCGGGGATTCGCTGACCCTTGGTCCCCGCGGTTCCCTGGGTCGCGGTTCGGCTGCCCGGGGGCTCGGTGTGTGCACCGGGGGCTTCTCCGGCTGCGGTGCTGCCTTTGCAGGCTTTGATTATTCATGGAGTGTGAGCAGCGTGCTCCTAAATCTCCTCCTAGACATAGAGGGGAATGGTCCCCGCTAAAGGCCCAGGGAATAAATGTCTGGGATTTGGGGTGTTTCTCCTGAGCTGCCTCCCCATCCACCTCCCCCAGCCCCGGCTGCTCTCTTAGACACACAGTTTGAACCCCGATCGCGGTCCTGGGTTGCTTTGCCAAAGGTCTGCTATTCCCTCCTGCTTTGCTCTTTTCCTTCTATTTGAGCCCTCGGAGACAGATGTGCAGGAGGGTGTGCAGCAGCTGTCCACATCTGCAGGTTCCCATCACAGCCATTTCAGAATAAAGGGGCAGCTCGGAGCAGTTTTCAGCCGTTGCAGAGCAGCCAGCTGAGGCACTGTGCTCTGGCACTCCTTACTTAAACATCTAATCCAAATTGGAACTAGCAGCATTCCTGGAGAAAGCAGAGGGTTGTCCCAGATCTTTACTCAGCCCTTGGTGCTTTCCCAACGCTTGGGCTGGATGTCAGGCTCCTGTGTCATGCTGAGGGTTGTCATGATGGTCAGTGGGTCAGATTCGCTCATCTTACTTCAAAATGCCTCATAAGAGATCTCCGAGTTCAGGCAGCATGTCACCACTGAAATGAGGGCACCTCATCTTCATCAGCCAGGGCTTCTGGAGACCCCTCTGTGCACGTGGGGTGCTGTGCTTAGGGTGCCAGACAGCTGGCAAGTAAGGGTGGTGGGCTCCAAAGCTTCGTTTGAGTCACGAGGGTGGGTTTGTGCTCCCAAGTGGGAGAGGAGAGATGTCCTGTGGTGACTTGATTGTGATTTCATACGCCCAGAGGCAGGGTGTAGCTTATTGCTGGGAGACAGGGCTTTTTATTTGTGGTTTCTCTCTTCCCAAGTCAGAAGATAGCCTGAAAAGCCAGCGAATGCACCCAGCTTCGTAATGGGAGGAAACTCTAATGCCAGTGCCCAGGGCGGTGAACGCTGTGGGCGAGATTCATTTACTACTTAATCCCAGGGCTGGCAGGTGCCAGGCAGGCACCATGTCAGCAGCACGAGATCCCTGCCGAGCAGAAACAGCTCAGCCAGGGAGGGAGGGTCTGGTGTGTTCCACAGCCCGAGTCAGCTCCCAAGATCACAGCAATTCCCCATTGCATTAACTGTCAACTGAAACTGGAGGACCTGCCTCTGGCTTCTGAGCTGTCCCCTTCCCCATCTCAACCTGTCCAGAGCTCTAGGGCAGGGTCAGAAGAAGCAGGATCACAAGTGGGACATTAACAATCCACCACCCATTGTTTTAAGGTCAGCAGGTGAGTGCAGTTGAGTCCATTGAGGAAAATCATATGGATGTTTTTCACCTCCAAACCTGGCTGTCAACACCCAGGCCAGACCTTAGAGAGGGTTCCCTGAGATCCAGCACTGTATCTGCAGACAGCAGAGAGCTGAGGGCTTGGTGGCAAGTTTTACACCTTGAGGTTAAAATTGCCGAGAGTAGGGACCCAAGGAGAAAGTTTTCAGCTCTCCTGGGTAAAGTGGCACCACTGGGAATCTGAGGAGACTTTTCTGGAACACCAGTTACGTAAATTGCCCTGGGATCGTTGCCATCCAGGTTAGAAACTGGCTCCCTCCAACCTTTGCTTTCTGACTCATGGAGCAGAGGTGCTGTCACCTCGCTGGTGAAGGCATCAGTCGTATTGTTAAGAGAGTTGGGTTTTTCCACTCTGCTCCAGGAGCATTGGCCTTCTGCTGGGGATGAGTCAGGGCTGGTGCCCCTCAGCCAGGGCTCAGTCCAGAGCTGTGCTGGGAAAACTCATGGCAGTGGGTGACAGTGGGAGCTTGAACTGATCCCTCGCAGGAGACAAGTCCTGGCTGCTGACCTACCTTTGCAGTACTTTTTCCTCCTTTTTTTTTTTTCCTTCCTTCCCTGTTCTCTCTGGTGCTTAATATTGCTTACGTAGTAGAAAAACCTGACTGGGGCAGAGGACAAGTGAGAGAGTGGAGTTGAATGACTTCATCAGCATAGCCATGGATACTGCCATCGGGGCCAGGCTTTTCTTTAAACTCTTGTCTCGTTACACAAACATCCAGCAATGCCACTGACGTGGGATTACGCCAAATCCAACCACTTCAAGCTAATTATTTCTGCCTGTAAATGTGTATCATCCTTTACTGAGCAGGAGCTATTCGAGAATGATTATCTTTTTCAAGCATCTTAGCTGAACAGTGCATAAAACCATGATCAAAAGATAGGGGAGGAAGCTGAGTGACTGTTGTCTCTGATACGTCTTGTTCATAGAGTCCTTGGTGTGTTAGGGCTACGTGAGTTCTCCCTGAGATCTTTAGTTTTGCAGAATTGTTTCCTTTCTCTGGACTGCAATAGACAAGATCTGTCAATTTTGCATAATAATAATTATTAAATGCCTTGGGTTTGTGTCACACCAGCAGAAGCTTTAAGGTGAAGTGTTTCTTCCCTGAATCCTCCTTGCTGGAGACCTTCATGGTTCATCCAGGTTGGATAAAAGACCACAATACCTGAGCTCGTTGTGTATGGGTATCTCAGAAGGGACAAATCCAAAGCCTGGAGGTCTGGGAATGGCAGTTGGCTGCTTCTCAAAGCAGAGCCATGGATGATGCCCCGGGATGACTTGTGCTGCTGGTGTTGAGCACACAGCCACTGGTGGCAGCAGGAGTGGGCACAGCCCTGCCAGGGGTGCCGCTCGTCCTCGTTTCAGATCTGAGCAGCACTGGCCTGTTCCGTAAATTGCTCCCTGTGCTGTGGATTATGTGGAATTAAAGGGATTTAAAATGCAAGATGTCCTAAGATAAATATCTCCCAGGTTCAGCCAGGCTGGCGGTTGCGTAAGCGAGCGCGCTTGTTTTCCCCGGCGCTCTCCACGTGCTCTTGAGAAAACTTCTGGGAGCAGCGTGTGCAGGAGGGCTCTGCCTCACCTCTCGGGCTGCTTCAGCTGCTGCTCGCCCAGAGGTGCCCTCTCTGCCAGGCTGCAGCTCCACGTGCCCATCAGATTAGCTCTGTAATCCCCGTTTCCGCTCCTCCCGGAGCAGGGCTGGCTGGGAAGCTGCAGGGACAGGCTGCTGGTCCCCGCTCAGGCTCATCCTGCTGCCACCTTGGTACCCCAAGCCCTGCTCTGTCACCGTCTGCATCAGCTCCTTGGTGCCCTGGGCACCAAGGGAAGGAGCTGGGCCTCCCTCTTGCAGCAGGTATTGCCTGGCTGCAGGGAGTTCTTTAGGGTTGATCTGGGAACATCCAGGAGGCTCCTTTCCAACCCCCAGGAGCGATGTGTTATAAGAGGGCATCTGGCACAGAGGCAAATGTACCCGTGCTTGCTGACACACTGGGCATGGTATGCAGGGGCAGCACAAAAGTGTTTTAAAGAGACAAATGTCAGACCAAGAAACCCACAAACTTAATTCAGCTGTCCTCACAACTCAGTGAATGGCTGTGTTTTATCTCGGGAAGTGATGGGTCTGTCACTGTGAGTGTTTCCATCTTGGATGCTTACAAATGGCTCTTAAATTCCATATGAGGGAATAAGGACAGGTTTTGCTCAGGGGTGGAAGGAAAGCACTTGGTTCTCAATGCTGTATTTCTCTCCTTACACATCTGCCTCGTGTCAGCTTGAGAAAGAGGCTGTTTCTTGGGGAGCTTTGTCCCTCTAAGACTGTGAATGTACGTGCCCAGGAAATCTCCCTGGTGTGGACACTGTTCTCTCTTTCCACATCTCCTCCATCCCCAGGTAGGATGGGTTTCTGTCAAATGTAGTGTGTAGGGCAAGTGTTCCTCTGGTTAGAGATCTGCTGAAACACAGCATTCAAAAGCTCTGGCAGGTAGCACTTGGTGTCTCCTACCTTATCCTTGAAGCTCCAGGGTTGGACAGACCCTGGGATGTTTGCCACGTGCTGGTCTTCCCAGGGGAATAAGAAACCTTGCCCAGGCATCAACTCACCCCTCTCTTGACACAGGTCTTGTAGGTCTCTTCTTCAGACCATGAGGCAGGCCCGGGTTCTGTCTGTCCAACGTGGAGATTCTGCCTCTTAAGCTTTTTTAGACATAAACAGCCCTCCCTGAGCTATGGTTTGGATCAGCAGCGGGTTGTGAATTGTTGATTGGTTGCTGAGCCAGCAAACAGCAGCATGTTTCCAAGTCTGGTTATCTTGAGCACAGCATCTCCCCCTGCTTTGGGGAGGTTATACATAAACACAAGATCTTACCTCACTTCACAGTTATTCTGTGTGATCATGGCACCAAGAGCTCCGTGTAAACAGCAGGGCAATGTTCCTCTGGAAGAACTTGGCTTGGGTGGTGATGCTATTGCTTTCTTCAGTCATTAGCTGGAAAATACTTAGGAACTGCCCAGAGAGGCTGTGGAGTCTCCTTCTCTGGAGACTTCCAGCTCCACCTGGATCTGCTCCTGTGTGGGCTGCCCTGGGTGTCCCTGCTCTTGGACCACATCTGAAGAGGAGTGACCACATTTGCTTTGTTCTTGTGAAGAAAGAGAGAAATTCCATGATTTTTGGAGCTGGAGACTGTAGAGCAATGAGATGTCAAAGCAAAATCTTTTTGCCCTTGTTTGTTGTTTTTTTTTCCACAGTCTGCAGAAAACCCTTTGTAGGTTCTTGCCCTGCCCTGAGCACCTATGTGGAATTAAATCCCACCCACTTTGGCTCCCACTGCCTCCTCCAGACACAGGGCTGTGCCAAACAAACCCCAGACATCTCTGGTTTCGTGCCGAGTGTGACCAGCTGATGAGAAAAAGTCACCTGCTGTGACTTTGAACAGAGCTCCAGAAGCAGGCCCAAGGTGGCCTGGAGCCAAGCAGGTGGGGCAGGTTTCCTGCAGCGATATCAGCTGCAATAGGGTGATAAATAACTGATAAATCTTCATATTCGAGCCAGTGTCACAGCAAAGTGGCTGTTCATCTGCTCGTGGCACTGCTTTCCTGTCTCCACCTCACCTCCACTGCTTGCTTAGGGTCATGGAATTGTTCTGGTTGGCAAAGATCTTTCAGATCATGGAGTCCAACCATCCCCCAGCACTGCCAGGGCACCACTGACCCCTGTCCCTCAGCACCACAGCTCCATGGCTTGGAAACCCCTCCAGGGATGGATGGGGGACTCTGCCCCTGCCCTGAGCAGCCTGGGACAGCCCTGGAGGGTTAGAAATTGTTCCTCAGCTCCAACCTCAACCTCCCCTGGGGCAACTTGAGGCTGGTTCTTCTTGTCCTGTCAAGACTGTTTCTTCCAGCAGTGTGGGGGTAACTGCAGTGTAGGTCTCTAAAGTTATTTATGCAGCAAATGGTACCAAGTTTGGACTCCTGTACCCACCACTGCAGGGATTCACACCTGAGAAGCTCAGGGGAGCCACTCACCCCACCAGCAGTGATTGCTTTAGAAGCCCCTATTTCAGATGGAGGGAGTGTGGAAAGTCTTTGACTCCCCTCAGTGTATGGGGAACATTCAGCCCTCTTGTACCATGTCTGAGAGCAACGTTTACCTGCTTGTCCTGCATGAAGGACTCTCTTAGCCCTTGTAAGGGGGGTGTGGAGTGGTCCCAGGCCTGGCGTGTGCTAATGGCAGGTTTTCTTCCTTTGCAGAACGGGCAGACTGCTCCAGAAGAAGGTGGGAATCCTCCATCCAAGGTAAAAATGTTCTGGGGTTATGGCTCTGAAGTGATCCCTCTGAGCTGTGTGTGGGGTGTGAGCTGGCTTGGTGAAGGGGCTGCAAACAGCTATTTTTAAACCCCTTAAGCTGCTGCTGTTTTGTAATCTGGATGAGTGCACACGGGAGCACAAGGGGCTGAAGTAAGGGGAAAGAAAAGATAAACCCTCTTTCTTCCTATCCATTTGGTCATCCAAAGGTACCTAGAAAGATTCCCACAGGGCTGCCTCAGTCTGGAATGCAGGAGATGGACCAGAGATTGTTAGCAGAAGGCTGGGGGTGAGAATCCCCGGGGTGTTTCAGTGCCATGTTTACACCCTTCTGTGTGTTGTGATCTTGCCAGATGGGATGAAAAACACAAGAAGCCTATGTGATGGTTTTGGCACGGCTGCCCTTGCCAAGTGCCTGGTATCTGTTTATTCTCTCGCCTTGGTGGGGCTGGGAGAAGCTCCACTCCTGCCAAGCTGCCCTCCTGCATCCCCACTAACGTGAGCTGGGAATGGCAGAAGGAACTGGGCTGCTGCCTTCTGTGCTCTGGGCCAGGGTCTTGATCTGCTAGACCTCCAGCCACGTCAACAGGGGGATGTTGAAGGACTTGGTTTCTCTGGTGTGAGCCCTTTCCAAGCACGAGACTGAGGATGATGTTGTGAGCCTGGTTATTTCCTAACTGTGCCTGCCCTTCCCTGTCCTGTGGGACACTGTGAGAGCCATTCCAGTACCTTGAAATCATCAGCCTTTCAGGATTTCCTTTTCTGATACGTAGGTGCTGTACCCGTGAGGAATGACACAAGGTGTTTGATTTGGCTTAGGAGACCTTGCTGAACGGGTTGTCTCTAAGAGTTTATCCTGCCTCTTGCCATCAGTGAGCACCCTGTAGCAGTTTCTCTCTGAATCACTGTCCATGCTAAAGGCCACTGTATTGTTTTTCCAGCTGGTTGCCATCGTATTTTTAGTACAAGAAATCTTAAACCTGAAAAACAATTGTCTGCTTTTCAGCCAGTTCTTTTCCAGGAGCTTATGCTGGACTTCTTTGTTGGTGCATCTCAGCTACCTGAGCTGTATTTCTGTCCCAGTTGCTGAACTGGCATTTTTCCAGCAGCCTGCAAAGAAATCTGGCGTGGGTCAGATGAACTGAGGTCAATGAGACTGTGCACTTCCCTCCCCTGAGAATCCTGGGTTTATGGTTCTTTGCTGTGCCTGCAACTCTGGCATGGGGGCAAGAAATAATAATCTGTCTCTTCTGGTTGGATTCCAGCTGGGTTTGTAAAACTTTGAGACTTTGCCTCTTTCATCTTCAAACAGTTGGCTGAACTGCCCTCCTGTAAAAGCTGCTGAAGGATGTTGCTTTAAAAACAATCAAAGACTTTTTTTTTCTCTTTGAAGGACGTTGCTGGGACAAAGCCTGGCTGAGTCTATCTGTAGGTGCAGCCCAATAGAAAAATCATGGGATAGAAGCCAGAAAAGCCCTTGGGGTTCTCTTTGCTGCTCTGAGTCTGTCCCTGCTTGGGATAGGGACGGGATGTCCCCGTTGCAGAGAGGAGCTCCCACTGCAGGGGTGCAAGTTCTCCAGCATCCCCCAGCAGAGGAGCCCTGTGCTGTGTGCAGGTGTCCTGCTTGCCCATTTTCCAAGGCAGGGTGGCCAAAATGCCTGTGAGTGGTGCCTGACAAGCCCATTTTGGGTAACTTTTGAACACACAAAGCCCTTCTACGTGCTCCTGAAATAACCTCAGTTGCCCTTTCCAAGTTTGTACAAGGTACGTTCGGTCCCAGCACAAACGCAGTGCCTCCTATAAACACATACCTTCAGCTCCAGGACAAACCCAGCTGCCCTCAGCCAGCTGTGGTGGTGCAGATGAGGGAACTGGGCAGCAGACCCAATATCTATGTATTTTTCTGTCCATTCTGGGGGTCAACAGTAGCAGTTTCTGGCACTGGCTTTACCTACAGCAAGGACTAAGGAAGGAGAAAATCAGCAGCAGTAAACATCCAAGGTTGGCTGTTCTCAAGTTGAAGGTTGCTCAGGTGCCCTCCCGTGCCTGTCTGTTGGAGCTGGAAGGAGAAGAGGCACCTTTATTCCAAGTTTTGTGCTCGTTCTCCTTTTGCAGCTAATTCCATGATCTCTCCTAAAAATAGCCTGAGGCGGCGACAGCAGCGATTACTCGACACCCACGCAGAAGTGCCACGGTGTCCCCTCTCTGCCAGGGTCCCTGTAAGGCAGATGCTGTCAGAAGTACAATCATTTGCCTCAGCAATAAGCAAAGATGTTCCTCAAAGGAGGAAATCCAGGAGCTCCTCAAAGGAGGAAATCCAAGACCTCAAAAAAGTTGGGGACTTCACGGCTGGTAGCATGAAACTGATGCTGTCTAATGCCTCTGTCATCATCTCTGCTGCTGTTGTGGCATGTTAGGGTCTTTGGGCATGAAAAAGGGTGAGATGATCACTGCAGAGGTAGCCAGAGGGATGTTTTGGGCCAGGCTGGCTGTCAGCTGGTATTTTCTGGCTGCTTTTGTAGCTCCAGCTTCCTACCCAGGAGAGCTGGTGCATTTCACAACTTCTTGTGGCTTTCCTTTCTGTGTGGATTCCCACCTTTCAAGAGCAATTGTGGTCCACAAGTCCCTGCAAGCATCATACCTTGGAGTGTTACCTGCCTATCTTGGAGATGGCTGCAAGATCCTACAGGCTGGGCAGAGCTGTCTGGAGCATCTGCCTCCCTTTGCATGGGTCTGCAGTCAGGGCCACTCCAGCAGCTTTCCAGCTCTGTGGCCATGAGGAATTCCAAGCTAAACCCTCTCCTGACAACAAGCACAATCCAAGATTGTTCATTCCTGAATCCTTGCTTATCTGGATGTTCCCAGCATGATCCTGCTGTCAGAGTTTGCAATCTGCCAGGTGATCCTGGCCCACATCCTAAAACCAGATTGCTAATCCCACTCTGGTCAATGGGATCCTTTGGCAAAGGCAGGTAGAAGGATGATTTGTTTCATCCTCTCCTCTTTGGTGCTGGTGTTTGACTCTGTTTAGACTGGGTGGTGGCTCTAGGGTAGCAGCAGTGCAAGGTTTTTGTGTTATATCTGTGGGCTGCTGAACAGCAGAGTTCCCTTTTCACTTCTGTGTTGGTGGTAGAGGAGCTGGAGCAATGCTTGTGGAGCAGGACTCCTGCCCCAGCATCCTCTGCATCAGAGAGCTCAGGCTCTGCTCTCTTCCTCTTTTTCCAGCCACCAGAGAGAAACATCTTCTGTGTCAGCCTTGGGTTAACCTCTGCTGCATCCCTGTGCAGGTCAGGAACAAGGCAGGAGATCTCTGGCCTTGCTCTCCAGATTTGCTCTGCCCCAGGGGCTAATTGGCAAGGCTGTGCATTGGTCCCCGGGTACCAAACCTTGTTCTCTCCTGTCTGCTTTAGATGTTAATTGGCAAGAAGGCTGAGGGTTGGTCCCTGTGCAGCTGGGGGATGGCAACAGAGGGCTTGAATTCAGTGAAAGAATGAAACCTCTCACTGCTCTGCAGCCAGCTTGGCTGAGGGGTGGGCTTGTGCTCCCTGAAGGTGCCAAGTGTGAAGAATTACGTATGGAAGTACAACACCCAATTAGCAAAATCAGCTCATAATGAAGAGCAGAGGAGTGGATTTGCAGTGCTGAGTGTGCCCACTCTCTTTCGGGTGCAGGCTGGGAGCACTGATCAGCTTGTTCTTGGGTGATAATCACTGAGCATCGTGATGAGAACTGGGTAAGTGAATAAGTAACCCCTTCCAGCTCTGCTTGGCACCATAAAAGGGACCTTTGAGACCTGAGTGAGGGCTTTGCTTTGCTGCACACCCTGGGTGTGAGGTGCTCTCATTGCATAGGCTGCTTGCTTCCAGCATTGCCTGTGGACTCCAGAAGACACATCCAGTGGTGTCATCCTCCTCAGAGCTGGACCCAGCTCTAAGCACAGCCTCTTAAGGTGAAGGGTTTTAAAACAAGTTGAAACTCTGCTTTGGAACAGGCCTGGTGTGCTTGCACAGCTGCTGCTGCTGTTTTCTCCAAGAACTGTTAAGCTTTTGAACGTGGGAAGAGACAGGTACCTCAGCAAACCCCTCCTCTGTCCACAGCCCCTCTTTTGTGGCTTCCAAGAGTGCTCTGGCCAGTCTGGTTCCCCTGGCACAAGCTGGTGGGAGCAGCTCATGATGCTGCCTGGAAATCTGCCTGCCCCTCAGCGCCGCAGGGACCCGGTGCAGCTCCTGCCACTCTCAACACGTGGCTTTTTCAGCCTGTCAGTGCTGAAGCTCTTGGTTTAAACTGGCTGCTCCCTCTTGTCAGTTGAAAGAATCAAGTGGGGTTGTTTCTGAGGCGATGCCTGGCAGCTGCCTGGCTCGTTCCTGCCACCGCGTTTGCTCCTCGTCCTTGGCAAGGCCCAGCCCTGGTGAGCAAGGAGCTTCTGAGCCCTTGGAAAAATAACAAATAAATGCCTCTTTGAGAAGCAGAGCCTCCGAAGAGCTGCAGACTCTAATGAATAATTGAAGAGGGGTCAGTTTACAGAACTTGCACACGAGGAATGCAGCAGAGGCTGCAGAGCTGGCGAGGGGCACTGGAGGAGCTGGTGCTTCGACCCATCCAGGCTGCTCCAGGTCCTTCTCTTCCATTTTTATCACTCTCGTGGGTTAGTAGAAACTGCCTCAAGCTCTGCCTCCAGAAACCCTCTTTTGTTGAAAAAGAGGAAAAAAA
Organism: Corythornis vintsioides; assembly: GCA_025447755.1. NCBI lineage: Eukaryota > Metazoa > Chordata > Aves > Coraciiformes > Alcedinidae > Corythornis > Corythornis vintsioides. The sequence continues at coordinate 38,858 of JAOEGS010008919.1, read as the reverse complement.
AGAATATTTTGCAGCGTGCTGTAGCTGGAGGAAACCTGTGTCATCCATCTCCCCAGCAGAGCTAAAGGTGCTCTTGAGCCTGCAGCACAGCAAGGGCTGCTCCTCCCAGCTCTGTGAGCAGGGGGGCAGAGGGCACGGGACTGCTGAAGTCAAGGAGGCAGTGTCAGCAAGGCCAGAGCTCTGCCAGCATGTCCTGGAGGGATGGGGGAGTCCCAGGCTCCTCACTCTGATCCAGGGGGAGAGGGGGATGGAGACTGGCTGCAGGGGATGGGACTGTGGCCATTGCCTCTGTGCCAGGGCCAGCAGCAGAGAGCTGGCAGTGAAAAGCACCCCAAAGAGCCCAAACTGAAGAACTTGTTCACATGTGATTTTTGCAGTGGTCAGAGTGGGTTTGGGGCTCTGGAGCGTGTCAGCAACTGGGAGCTTTGAGTCCCCTTGACTGGGTTTACTGGGGAGTAACTGGTTCTCTGGCTGGCTCAGCTGATCCTGGGGCTCTCCCTGCACACAGAGCAGTCTCCTTGAAGCTTCTGCAGCTTTTCAAGTCTCAGATTTATTCAGAAGCCAAAGTCTACTTGTAACCTGAGCAGTAAATTGCTTCCACAGCTCCAGGTGAAGCTGCAAGAACCTTTTTACCCCCTCCAGTTGCCTTGTGCTGCCTGCCAGGGGCTTGGCAGGGCTGGGGACCCTCCGGGGAGGATAATCCCAAAGCTGTTCTCCACCACCCTTGGGAAAAGCCACTTTCTGAGTGCCTGGCAGAGGCATCACCTCCCAGCAACTCCAGCTGCTCCCATCACAACGATGCTCTGAGGCAGAAAGAGTTTCCTAACCGCAGCCCGAATTCCAGGTCCTTCCTTGCCAGTCCTGGAGGGCACAGCTGGGAAATACAACCCTTTGGAGAGGGAAAGTGAAGGGTGTTCATCCCTCCTTTGGACTCAGACCTCTGTCTGGGTGGAGCTGCTGGGAACAGCAAGGGGACTGTGAGTGCACCCTCCTTGTTATGCTCCGAGACGGGGGTATCGATTTCCTCGCCAGCAGAGAGGTGTAGGTACCTGGGTGGCTCGGGCTGGCCTGGATGCAGCTCAGGAACAGGCAGTGTCTGCTTACAGAGAGGGGAGGAGAAGGCTCTGCACCATCAGCCAGTGAGCCCCAGGACTGCTGGTCTTTGCTGGGATGACCCCTTTGGTGCAGTAGCAGGAGAGAAAAAAAGGCTCTTTAAAATATCCTTTTTTTTTTATCTTGGTGGAAGAAGGCCAAGCATGTTCTTGGCAGTGTCTGGGGGGACTGCAGCTCCCCCCTGTGCTGTTTGGGAGGGGGGTGGGTCGTGTTCCTCCTGTGGCTGGAACTTTTACCATGGAAAAATGCTGCTTTGCTGCAGCAGGTGCTCGTCCCGTCGGCTCTCATGAGGGTGTTGGTAACACACAGCTCAGGGGGTGTTTTGGATGTGTTTTGGGGGTTTATTTTTCTCTGTTAACACTGCTGAAGCTCCGAGCCACTGTGGAGATGCAGTGATCACTTATCTTTCACTGTGTCTCCCATGTGTGTCCTCTGTGGAGGGTGGGAGAGAGATGGGTTCTCCCAGCACCCCAAAAACCTGTTAGGGACCATCCAAAAGCTTTGCCAAGTCCCAAGACTGGTTTTCATGCATCTTGCAACAAGAAAACCAGCAGCAGCATGTGCTGTGGGAGGAGTGTGGAATTCCTGCCATGGAGAATAGTTTCCACATCCCACGGTAACTCCAGGGGCAGCAAACAAGGCTCAGGGCTCACTGTGAAACCAGCATTAATATTTTGCCATTCACTCAGAGTTTTCAGCTTGGACTGAAAGGAGCAAACCTGCCTCAGGGCTAGATGGGGGACAGGCATTTAGTGCTGCTTCCTAAGAGTAAAATATTCTCCTTCTAGAAAAGCCTGGGATGGGATCTCTTGGCTGGTTCTGCCACTTATCAAACCATGAGCTGATCTGAATTTGCTGAGAGGAGACCTTTCCACCTTGCTGGGCAGTGTGTGTGGAGCTGTGGGAAGGGGAGGCTGGATCCTTTGTGCTTTCTAAATGGAGAGTCATTTGTTCTGTAGAAGCTGCATCATGAAGCAGTTCCTTATCTCCTGGCAGTTCGAGTTGCCTCAGTTTCCCTGGGTGCAAAGTCCTGTCGACTGGGAGCGCTTCTCTAGGGGCTGTTGGAAAGTCTCTGTGGGGTTTAGGAAGATCTTGTGCCTGAGCTTGTATCTGGAGCCCAAACTCTTCATCGTCAGCTGATCCTGGCCAGCTGCAGCTTGGAGTGCCTGGAAAGGGTGGAGATATTTTTTTATTATTTAAGAAACTCAGGATCTGGTGCCAAAATGCCCTTGGAGAGAGCCAGGAGCAGGGAGGAGACTGGGGAGTCCACAGGGGATGCCTGAGCCTCTCTCTGCTCTTTTTATCCCCAAAGGGCATAAGATTTCTTCTTAGAAGAAATAAGGCAGATATTTTGGTGCCTCTGTTCAACAGATTGCAAGGGATGTTGTGAAGCAGAAGGACTTGCCTGGCCAGGGGAGCTCTGCTCTGTGGTACTACCCCCTGCCTTCTCCCTTCTTCAGCCTCAGGCTTTTGCTGGAGAAAACATCTCAACCCTTGATCAGTTCCTAGGTCCCTCCTGTTTATGAAGTGGGTGTTCATGAAATGGATCCTTTTTGGCTCTCACCCTCCTGTTTCAGAACAGAAGCACGTTTGGGACGTTTAAAGCTGCTCTGAGTGCCACCTGCTGGAGTGTCCTTAAGGGGAGCAGTGGCTGAGCAGCCAGCCTGGCAGGGTGCCCTGGGCTCCTTTTGGGGGGCACAGCTTGTCCCATGGCTGCAGACACCAGTGCCTGTCCCCACTGTCCCACCACACTCTGCTGGGATGTCCCGTGCCCTGTTACTGCTGCTCTCCTTCCCATTCCCAGGATGTGCAGGTGTCAGTCTGTGGTCTCCAGGCTTTTTCAGTGTTTCCTCCCTGGGGCAGCTCCATCCACCTCCACGGAAGATGACGTGGGTCACTTTCTGACGTGCAAGAGAAGCCAACTTGCTGGTGAGAGGAGGGGCCCGGGAATAGAAAAAAAAAAGGGTGGAACTGCTCCATCTGAACACCAAACAGGGTAAAACTGCACGGTCTGGGTCTGAGTTTTCCCTTTTTAGGGATGTGCTTGTAACCCCCAGTGCAGGGAGCTGAGGTTGTCGCTCAGAGCTGCAGCAAAGCCCTTCCCAAGGGTCACCAGATGAATTTTATACTGAGCATTTGGCTACCTCTCTTGAGTGGAGAGGAACCCTCCCCCAACCCTGAGGAAGGTGTCAGAGTTGCTTCTAGGATGCTCAGAGCCCAAGGCTTTTGTTTTGAGGTTCCTGGTGATCCCTGTGCCACGATCGAGTTGGGCATTCACTTCTCAGCTGCCTTGGCATTAGCAATGGGCAGGATTCTAGATGCCAGCATTGCCAACACCCAGGCTGTGCAGAGCTCTGGCTGCGTCACCTGGGCTTCTGTTCCCTCCCTTCTTTTTGGTTTGTTTTGGTTTTCAGGAGACTGGTAAAACAGTCCTTGGAGATGCAGTGGGGTAAAATGTGCCCCTTTCCTAGCACAGCACCCTTCCCTCCCAGTAATCCCTTCCTGGAACCCTCAAGCAGCAAAGCTGCCAGGAATCCACCCCCCTCCTTATCCACTTATCAGGATGTTCCAGTTGCCGAAGTCTCCAGTGCTCCTCAGTTGTGTTTGTAGAAGTGATTTGGTCCAAGACTTCCATCTTCAAAGCCACCCTGCAGTGGACCCTTCCTCCCAACCCCAGGCCCTGGCTGCCTCCCGAGGCTTTTATCTGTGTAAACAGCAATTGCCCTCGGCCAGCCTGAGTCAAAGGACTGAGGAAGCTGTTTCTGTCCCTGCAGATCCTCTTGGATTGCTCCAAGAACCTCCCTCTTCTATTAAGCTCTGTCCGTGCCCCCAGGTGTTTGTGCCTCTCCTGCTTCTTCCTCCTCCTGCAAAAGCTGTTGCTGATTCCCTGCTGTCTCCCAGGGCCATGGGCACACCTCTTCCTTCCATCTGCTTTTGTAAATATCCCCAGGACTGAATCTTCCTCCAGCTTTTCCTGCCCAGAGTGGGGCTGGAGGTGGCTGAGGAGCTCAAGTGAGAAGTCTCCTGTCTTTTCTCCCAGACCTTCTGCAGCTTCACGTGAGTACAAAGCAGAAGTGGCCCCGGCTCAGAAAGTGCAGCAAAGCCCTGGCCAGACCTCAGGCAGCCCTGAGGCTGGGTAAGTGATGTTCAGGATGATGCTGGAGTGGGAAAACCAGAGCCCACAAGGTTTCATAGCTGGAAGGAGGGGCAGTGGGAGCTGCACAGGGAGCAAACCTTTTGGAAGGCATGTGCAGGGTTTCTAAATCTCCTTCAGAGTCTCCTCTTGGGCAGAGGGGCTATTTAATCTGCTTGAGGTTTCAAATTGTCTTTTTTTTTGTCTTTAATGGTGTGTGTGTGGTACGTGTAAGCACAAGAGAGGTGGCTTTGGGGTTTAACTTGGAATGCATCCCTGATATTGCTGAATTAGATAAAGCAAAACTTTTGAATTCTCCCAGGTGTTTTGTTTCTCTTCTGACTTTGGTGATGAAATAAGATGGGTAACATCTCACTAAATGTTCTGCTTGGCTTGGGCTTCTGTTTTTAACTTCTTCTCCAAGCTGCAGTGAGGGGCAGGCTGGGAAATTGGCTCACAGAGGAGCAGCAGCAGCACCCACCTACCCTGCCCCAGCTCTTTCTCCCTCCTCCCAGCAAAGCCCAGGAGTGGTGGTGGGCTGAGGGGGTGACTGTGCCAGGTGCAGGGTGCACAGGTACACGATGCCATTTCTCAGCTCCTGAGGGGTCCTGCAGTAGGTGCAGGTTTCTCAAGAGGGAGGTGGGCAGCAGCACCTGCCTGGCTTGCCTGGAAGTCTGTGGTTGGTGATGGAGAGAGTGAAGCTCAGCAGCTGCTGATAGGACCACCTCGTGACCCTGGGCAGGGTTTCCTCTCGTGTCAGAACAGCTCTGCCTCAAGCCACAGCTCCCTTCTCTCTGTCCCATCTGCCTAAACAGGTCCAGCCCATCTGTGCTGGCTGGTGGGTCTGTTCATGCTGAAGCCCATGGTTCTGCTCAGGGACCAGAGTCCCTCGGGAGTTTTCAGGCTGGGGCCAGGTCTGGGGGCTCCCAGGGTGATCCACCAAAGAAGTGCAGACAAAAGGACGAGGTTCTGGCCAATTCATTGCTTGCAAATGAGACCAACAGTCAGCCTTGCCCAAATAAGGCTTTGCAGGAGGGCAGGCAGTGGCTGGGGAGAGGTTTCTCTGCGTTGTTTGTTCCCCTTTTTGAGAACCACTGCTTTAAAAAAAAGGTTTCAGAGCGCCCTTTGCCTCTCTGCTCTTCACAACAGCAACAAGCAGACTCTCTTCTTCTGAAAAGTTTCAGCATCTCCTGCTTCCCCTTTATTTCAGGCTCCCTCCAGAGCAGGATTTGCTGCTCTACAGGGAGGTTATTGCTCTGGAGTAACCTGCCAAAAAAATCCCCTAACTTCAGGCAAAAAGTTCAGGAGTGTGAAGCTGCTGTGGCTGGCACCCAGGAGCAGGGTGAGCTGGAGGGGTCTGTGTGTGGTCAGAGGTTGTCTTCATCCAGAGCTTCCTGGCCAGCAGCTGAAACCAGCTGAGCCATCACTCTGGTCTAGCACTGGGGCACCAGTCCCACTTCTGAAGCGTATTTGAGGTGACAGCAGCTGCCTCTCCTCAGGCAGCAGCTTGTGACACCATTGCCTTCCTGTTTATCAGACCCTGATCCTTCCCACTGCTGCTCCCAGCCTCTGTGGGGTGTAACTGGAGCTCTGCAGGAGGCAAAGGCAGTCCCTGGTTATTCTGGTTTAAAGCTCTATGTAGGAAGTGTGCTGGTTTATGATGGTGGGACCTGCTGGGGCCAAGTCTCCCAGTCTTGTCTGAGGGCACAGAGCAGGGTCGTGGCATCTTGAAACCATGCACTGGGAGCCTTGTGGCTGGCACCACTGGCAGGGGGGATTGTCTTTCCTGGGGCTTATGTGTCAGTGACAGCAGGTTCACACAGAGTTTGCAGCCAGGACTTGGCACTCCAGGGTGCAGAAGAGACAGCCACGGCCATCTGCACTCTTGTAGCAGCCCTTCCCTCCTGAAGCATCTGAAGCAAAGAGCTGGTGGCTTCTGTTTCTGACCAAGACTGCTTTATGGTCTCTAGGTTTAGCAGCAGGATGGGTTTTTGCCTTGTGAAGAGCCTCAGCTGTTTCTAGTGGGGGAAAAAGGGGCAGGTAGGCTGAGCCAGGACCCTGGCAGGGCAAGGTGAGGACCCAATTCTTTGTGTTAGCACATGGGTTAGAAACTCATCAGAAGAGGGGTCAGACCACAGCCCAGGGCACCACCTCATCCCATCTCACTCCAAAGCACTCCAGCCTTTGCAGCTGCTGTAATTCCTTGCACAAGCTGTTGCTGCCCAGATAGAATCCCCAGCTTCTGTGTTTCTCTGCTGCAGAATCCTGCTGAGATCCCCCGTGCCTCCTGCCACTGAGGAGGAAGGGATTGTGCCTGGGAAATGGGCTCTAGGAGTGGGACAGAGCTCAGGGTGCTCGGTGTAGGCAGTTTGAATGCTGTGGTCCAGGGCAGCACTTTGCTGCTTAACAGGCTGCAGAAATGGCATGGACTTGGGAAGAAGCTTGGCAGGAGCTGGGACTTTATTTAAGGTACGGAGTGGGGACAGCTAAAGGGATTGTGTAAAGCAGTGAAGGACCTTGCAGTGACACTGGGGAAACTTCTGAAAGCAGGTAGGGCATCTGGTTTGCATGGATGAAATGCAGATGGCCCCTTGATGGGGACTGGGAGTAAGCACGTGGCTCTCTCTTTTTTCCTTGTAAACACAGAAATTGGAAGAGAACTGATTCAGCACAACAGGACTGGAGCCCTTTCTCCCTCTCCCCTCCTTTCTCCATGTCTGCATCACCTGACCTGGCCAGTTCCTATCTCCTTCCCACTCTGACCCTCCTGTGACATCCCTGGATGTATAAGAGAAGTGTGCCAGGGCAGGAGCTGACCCCTGAGCAAGGCGGGTGGGATTGTGCAACCCTCCCATCAGATCTCAGTGTGGAAACCTCCTGTGGGGCCTCGTAGCAGTGTCCAAAAGCCCTGATACAGCAGATGACTCAGGGGTTGGGCTGTTCTCCCAAGGAATAAGTGACAGGACAAGAGGAACCAGCCTCAAGTTGCCCCAGGGGAGCTTTAAGTTGGAGCTGAGGAACGATTCCTTCCCCTCCAGAGTTGTCCAGGGCTGTCCCAGGGTGCCCAGGGCAAGGATGGAGTCCCTGTGACCCCTGGAGGGGTTTCCCCCTGTGGAGCTGTGGTGCTGAGGGCCATGGGGCAGTGGTGCCCTGGCAGTGCTGGGGGATGGTTGGACTCAATCTCCTCCAACCCAACGGATTTGCTGATTCTATGAGCAACTGCTGACTGATGTGGGCCAGAGACAAACCAGGGAAGAAACAGAGAAGCTGCTTCCTCTTGCCCCTTCCCTGGAGACCTTCGAGTCATCTGATGCCCCCAGGGGAGTGTTCCTGCTGGACTCATCCTTCTTGCTGCTTGGAGCAGGAGCAGTGTGAGGCTGGGGAAGAAGGTGCCCCGGTCTCCGACTCTCTGCTCCATGTGATGCCTGAAATTGCTCTATCCCATGCTTGTTTTCCTGCCTGCGATGTGGGGCACTCCACTGATCCTCTGGAAAAGCCTGCTGAGCTCTGCTGATGGAAAGAGCCATCCTAAGCACCCCTAAAGCCGTCCAGTGCTTTCATCTGGCTGCGGGCATTGTGCAGCCGTCGCCGCGCGCTGCGATTTCCCCACTCGAAACCACAGCTTCCTCTCGGCAAAAAAGCTCCCAAAATACATCCCAGTGACATAACTGCAACCCCTGGGGCTTCTCGTGCTGCTCCGGGGGGCCGCTGGATGCCCTGAGATCCGAAGCCAGCTCTCAAAGTATGGGAGGATAGCAGCCTAAAGCTTTGGAGATGCTGAAGCTCCTCTTCCGCAGCAAGCCCAGGATCCAGGAGGCAAGTGACTTGCTGGTAAAATATCTGCTCTGCCTGCAGCTCTGTGCTCTGTCTCTTCTGCAGGGTGTGAGGAGCTGGTGAAGAGCCTGACCTTAGGTTATATCCAGAGTGGATGAACCACTTCTTCTGTGGAAAAGGCAGTTCTGATGGGAAAACTGCTTTGGAAGAAGCGCCTCGCCTTGGTGCTGCCAGAATTTGGGAGTGTTTTGGGATCAGAGCCTGTGTTGAAGTAACAGAAATTAAAACAGCTTCTGGTTAGTTGTTGATGAATAGGAAGGGAAATGCCAAAAGCATAATCTGTTTCTAGCTCTTGCAGGGTTGATTTTTTTGTGCGTGTGATGATTTTTTTTCTTCCTTGCTGCCTCAACCAGCAAAGTGACAAAACGCGAGCAAAAACAAACCTGTCTCTTGGCTTCTGGCTCCTAAAATCCTTCCTCAAAAGGGGGAAAAGGAGGAAAGAGGACTTGCATTTTGAACTTGAAGAAAACAAACCCAACCAACCCAAGCTTGGCTGTGTGCCCCCAGCCCCTGCTCTGGGATGACTAACCCATCTGTGGGCTCTGAAGGCGGCACTGGGAAGCTCAGGAGTTGTCCCCGCCTCTGACTTGAGAGACCTCCTTGGGCTCAGGCTTGGCTGGTGGTTGGGGATGTCCCTTGATTTTCCAGGAGCAGCAAATAGGATTTGCTAGGGGTGCAGGAATCTGTCAGCTGGCCTCTCCTGAGGCTGTGGGGTGGCAGGAGGTGGCTGGGAGCTCCCAGGAGCAGTGGACCTGCAGGGAGATCTGTGCTTGGGGGAGAGAACTTAATGATTCCAGCCCCACCCAAGGCAGGGTTTAGTGGCAGCTTGCTGGTTGGGGCAATGAAGGAGCTGCTTTCCCTGCAGGGGGGTGTGATCCCTGAGGTTTTGGGCATCACTTTTGGGTGCTCGGGAAGGGGTTTAGTCAGGGCTTTGGTAGCTGTGCAGCCAGCTGCCCTCTGCATCCACCTCCCATGGCAGCAGTGGGACAGCCACCTTCTCCCTGACCCAGAGGCCACTTGGGTGCTCCTGCAGCAAGGGCAGAGCTCTGGAGGGGAGGAAGAAGAGGAAGAGGTGATTGCAAGGGCCCCTCTGATCTGATTCAGTCCTTCCGGAGCTGAAAATCAGTTAATTCTCAACTCTAATCTCTCTGTTTTCACACGGCTCCTCCCTTCCTCCCAGGCTTGTGTTCTCTCACTTCCCTGTAGCTCCCTCCTGTCCCCTTTGGGGTCTCTGCTCCTGCTCTGTTGACATGGCTGGTGCCAAAGTGCCAGGCCAGCCCCATGGCTTGAGAAAGAGCAAAAGTCCCAGCTCCAGCCCCTCTCAGATCCCTTCTGGCTGCAGCCACATGAGTTTTAGTTCATCTGCAGCCAAAGGCTTGAACTTCTCTCAAATCTGATTGCATTTTTTTGGGGGGGAGGTGATTTTTCTACTTGAACTCAGCTCGTTGTCTGTAAAGCAAGTGAAGGAGGGCATAGGAGGGATAACATCGATGTGCACTCATTAAAGTACAGCAGGCTTGGGGACTGACCTTGTAAAACTCACTGCCCTTGCAGAAACTTCCTTCTTCCCTCGAGTCTGAGTTTTTGTGGGAGAAAAAGTCCTGTCCTAGCTCTGAGGCAGGTCTTTTCTGAGCTCCCTTTCAATGCTTCTGCATCTCTCAGGGGTTCACAGGGTTGCATCTGGCCCCTGAGGCAGCATAAACTGACATTTCTAGTTAGCAGCCCTGCCCTCCCCTCCAGGGATGTGGTGAGGGTTGGTGTTTGAATTCAATGTTCCTCCTGGTTGCTGTAGAAACGCTGAGTGTGCCCTGGAGAGGAGCCCTCTCTTTGCCACGGGGATGCCAAACATCCCTGCAGACCCAGGACGCTGCTGCCAGAACAGATGCTTTGGGAGTTGGTCCAGTTGTAGCTGAGAGTAAAATCTGATCTAGACATTAATCAACCTGCCAGAAATTCTCTTCCCTTGTCGTTGGTGCTCTGACTCTTGGGGAACATGTGTAACCAAGTGCCAGCACCCTGTGCTTCTCCACCACCCATCAGGGTTTCTCAAAGCTTTCACTAGGAGCTGGCTCCAGCTGCTCTCCTGGAGCCACCAGCACAGCTCAGAACCACATCCCGAGGAGCTCTGCTTGGTGGGACACCACCAGTGACCACCAGCAGCTTGCCTGGTCTTGCTAAACAAGTTTGTTGGGAAAACTTGAGGGGAGTATCCCAGCCCCTCTTGTGCTGACGCTCGTTTCTCATCCCACAGGCAAAATCAGACATCACTTGGATAGAGAAAGACCTGGTGGACTCTGCAGACAAGGTAAGAGATGCTGTAGATGTGCAGCTTGAGGAGACTCCTGTTTCATTTGCACACAGTCAGGGTTGTCCCACGTGTGGGGGTGTGAGGGGAGCTCACTGGGAGCTCCCTGGAATCCAGACCCTTCCCTGCCCAGCTCCATCCCTCCTGGCCCAGCTTGGCTGAGCTGGGGCTGCTGGTTCAGAAAGCAGCTATTGCTCACATGACATCCTGGCTTTGAATTCATCCTCCTCCTCCTTCCTCCCCACACCAAAGCCCTTTCCATGCTGTCATTTGACATCTCCTGTGGCTTTCTGATCTTGTCAGCTTGCTGGGGTGGGCTCTGGGGCGTTGCAGTCGTGTGGACGTTCAGTGGGGGATTTTTGATTGCTTTCCTGAGGCTCCTCTCCCCACGTTGAGTGTCTGGTAACACAACAAAGCAAAACTGCCTTGCTCAGGACAAGATTTATCAGCTCTGGGCCCACCAGCAGAGAGATGGCTGGCTGCACCTCCTGCATGGCTCCACTGAGCAGCACAGAGCTTCCTTGGAAGGGGTGGATGCTCCTCTTTGGATGGCACATTGTGGGCACTGTTTTTGGTTGGGTTTTTTCCCACTGGGACTGTGACAGAAGGAAGGAGGTGTCACTGTGAACTGAGTCTCCAGGAGACCTGCTCAGCAGCTGCATGGTGGTTTTTCATGCTGCTCTCTGGCACCTACACCCAGCTCCCTTGTTTTGGTCCTTGTCAGCTAGTGGGGCTCCCTCCGTGGGGCTGGGACCAGCTGCCTTGCTGGAATTAAGTCATTTATTTCTTTTGTTATTGGTTCTGGGGGTGGAGGAGGCAAGACAGTCCCTACTGAGATCCACTTTTCATACTCCCCACGCTCTGGAGTACAGAACTGGGTGCTGACACAGGTTTATTTCTATTTGCAGAAGTGTGGGGGAGTCTTTTTACTCATTTCAGAGGGTTTCTTTCTCACCTGGCTCTCCCTGGGGTCTTGCTGCAGCAAACATCTGTCTGTGCTGGCCCAATGGAAAGGTCAAAGGGGAGCAGCAGGGTTGGAGGGGAAGGAGGCAAACCAAGCAATCCAAATACCTCTTATTTCTCCTGCCAAGAAACCCAAGCAACAGTGGGTTCAGAAGGTGTCTGTATCAGAAATGCCCTTAAAAATACTTCACCTGCAACTTCCCAAGGTGGCTCTTGGGTAACTCCAGCATCCACAGCAAGGAGCATAAAGCAAACAGAGGACTGGGTGCAAATCCTAATGGTGCCAGAGGATTTGCCTGTGGGATCAAAGCAGCCTGAATCCCATCACAGGTGACCCTGTGCCAGCAGGAGAGCAAAGAGCTGTGCAGCTTTTCGAGGTGCTTCTGAGGGAGCTTTCAGGAGTTTTTTTTCTCTGCCTTCTTCAAGAGTAAGTGGCTTCTCAGAATATTCTGCCGTTGTGGAAATACCCCCAGAGCTCACAGCCTGACGTGAGTTTCACACAGCACTGGATGGAAGGCACTTTAACTAGACCATGCCCATTTTCTGTCAGCACCTTGCACCAGGGGAACCCAAATGTGCCCGAGGAGCTGGGAGATTTTATTTTTTCTTTAAAAAAAAAAAAAAAAAAAAAAAAAACAAAACCAAAAAAAAAAAAAAACCCCAACCAAAAACCCTGT
>JAOEGS010008919.1:0-18919 GCA_025447755.1 Corythornis vintsioides | reverse complement strand
GACTTGGTCTAGGTGCCCCTGCTCTGGCAGGGGGGTTGGACTAGATGATCTTCTAGCTCCCTTCCAACCCCCGACATGCTGTGATCCTGTGATTCTGTGCCGTGCAGGAGTGGTTCTGTGTGTGTGTGTGTGTGTGTGTGTGTGTGTGTGTGGCAATCTGGGAGTTCTCACGAACTTCCTGGCCCGAGCTGGTGAGCGGCTCTGTGTCCGTGGTTAGCTCAAAGGTGCAGTGGAAATGCCAAGCAGATGATTGTGCTTTTCAGGGGGGGGTGGAGGTGCCGCCACCGGCTTGCGGGTTGACTTCTTGAAACCTGCAACTGGTTGCATAACTTCCTCCCCAGGGCGAAGCTGGGCATGCCACAGTTCCTGAGCTCTGAAGCACAGAGCCTCCTGAGAGCCCTTTTCAAAAGGAATCCAGCCAACCGGTTGGGTAAGACCTTGGTGGTTGTTGTTTGGTGGTGTTTCTGAGTTCACCTGCTGCTGGCTTGGGGCCTCTCACGTCCCCCTGGGTCAGCAGCAGCGTGTTCACACTCGTGCTGGGTTAATGGGCTCGTTTCATTCCTGGCTTTGTCAGTGGTTTGATGGCAACGTGCTCCACGGGTGTCTCTTCCAGGTTCTGGACCAGATGGGGCAGAGGAGATCAAGCGCCATCCTTTCTACTCCACCATTGACTGGAATGTGAGTGGCAGAAAGAGCCCAGCAAACTTTGTCACTGTTCAGCACCAGTCCCGCTGGTGGCAGGAAGGGCACAGCTGGGATTCTTGACCAGCTATGGGAGAGCTGCCAATCCCTGGGTGCATCTTTTTCACTAATCCTGCCCAAAACTTAAAGTTCTATTTGTCACGTGAATAACTGTTTCATACCTGAGGTGCCCTCGATCTCAATTTGCTTTGAATTGCTCAGCAGTAAAGGTGCAGTTTTAATTGGGGGTTGGCACAAGGTGGATTGTCTTGTACAGAGTGGGAAGGAATCGGGGAAACATTCCTGGCAAGAAAATCCCCTGTTCTGCACAGAGAAGCAAAGTCAAGATAACTGAACCAGCATTTCCCAATTGCTTTTGGCCAGCTCTCCACTTTACCACATTATTTGGTTTCTTCCCTTACTTGGTAAGGGATTTTGAAGATCAGTCTTCTAATGTTTCCAAGGCACCCAGCAAGCTGCTTGACTGAGCCTCCAGTGATGCTAGCAAAGCTTACTTCACTTTTTTGCTTCAAGAAGCAATTTTAAAAGGCCACTTGTGGGAGTGCTGGGATATGAGTGTCCTCCTGGGGCATCTCCTCTGGCTGTCCCTGGGGAGATCTGTGCCAGCAAAGCCCTTGTGGGAGTTAGGAGGAGGTAGAAGAGCCTGGTGAGGTAAATACGTTGTGGATGCAGCTTTAAGAGTGGGGCCAAATCATATATAAAATACTTATTTTTCTTGATTTAATAGATGGCTTTATTTAGTGTGTATATATATATATATTTGGGGGGGTTTGTTCAATATAATACAGGCTGTCTAGGAAGATAGGGAGGAGTCCCCATGATCCCTGGAGGGGTTTCCAAGCCATGGAGCTGTGGTGCTGAGGAACATGGATCAGTGGTGCCCTGGGGGATGGTTGGACTCAATGAGCTTAAAGGTCTCTCCCAACCCAAACAATTCTATGATTCTGTGGTAGCATTTCTCCACAAACTGACTCAAAAACACCCCACTGGCCAAGAAGTCCTCCCTCAGCCTGCTGAGCTGTAGTTAAATGCAAAGCCACAGAACTGTTGCTGGTTTCACAAAATCTTTTATTGGCCTCCCGTGCTTTTTCTCATGCTTTTGCACCCCCCTGAGCACGTGCAAGAGCCCTGACCTGTGGGAGCCCTTTCCAGCTGCTTTTGTTTTGCAGAAGCTGTACCGGAGGGAAATCAAACCACCCTTCAAGCCTGCAGTGGGGCAGCCAGATGACACCTTTTATTTTGACACTGAATTTACATCACGTACCCCAAAAGGTTTGTCTGAATTCATGCAAAGCCCAAGTTTCACTGGGTGAAATGATTCTGCACAGCTTTGTGCTGGTGCCAGGAGGGCAAGGTTGGCTTCGTGGTGGTGCCAGCAGGGCAAGGTTGGCTTCGTGCTGGTGCTGCCAGCTCCAGATGGTTGAAGCACAGAGGAGGTGGCCAGGTTGTAGACATGTGGGGTGTGAGGGTTAAGCCTGGTGTTGAGTCGTGTGGCTTGAGCCTTGAATAAGCTGAAGATGAACTGCAGCTCCTGGGGGGCACGGGGAAGGCTTCTGCTGCCACAGGACCAGTCCCCTTCAAGTTGTGTCTCAACTCCTGTTGCAGATTCCCCAGGTGTCCCCCCCAGTGCAGGGGCCCATCAGCTCTTCCGAGGCTTCAGTTTTGTGGCGACCGGGTTGATGGAGGATGGCAAAGTGAAACCCACCCAGGCACCTCTGCATTCCGTGGTACAGGTGAGAAGTGGGGACAGAGGAACAACTGTTTGGAGCTGCAGTAAATACTCCACAGAGTGGGTCTGCAGGAGCTCTGTACCAGCTGGAGCAGAGCAAATGACCCCTCCTGCTGGGAGAGCTGGGGGTGTTCAGCCTGGAGAGGAGAAGGTTCCAGGGAGACCTTCTGGGGGCCTTGCAGGACTTGAAGTGGACTGTCAGAAAGATGGGGACAGAGTTTTGAGCAGGGCCTGTTGGGACAGGACAAGGGGGGATGGTTTGAACTCAAAAAGGGAGATTGAGACTGGAGAGAAGGGAGAGATTTTTGATGTTGAAAGTGGTGAGAGCCTGGCCCAGGGTGCCCAGAGAGGTGGTGGCTGCCCCATCCCTGGCACCATCCCAGGGGAGGTTGGGGGGGCTCTGAGCACCCAGCTCTGGGTGCAGATGCCCCTGCTTCCTGCTGGGGGTTGGACAGGATGACCTTTAAAGGTCCCTTCCAACCCAAACCAGGCTGTGACTAGTGGGCAGCCCGAGGCAGTGCCATTCTGGTTTGAATCCTGTTGCTCTTCCATTTCCATTGACTGTCACGTGCAAAGGTCACCAGGGCAGTGTGAGTCTGTTTGGTCTCCCCTCCCCAGGTGAACCTGTGCTGGCAGGGGGTCTGTGTAAATGCCCGAGGGTTGAGAGGTCCCACCAAAATGCACTGTGCTAGATGCAGATAGTGTTAGCCCACTGACCTATATCTGCTCTCTTCTCTCCTCCTCCTTCTCCCCAGCTGGGAGGAGAAGCTGTGGGCTGTAGCAGACAGCAGTCTGTCAGCTCGCTCTCTGTTCCACTTAACTCCTCACGTTGCACAAACCTTTCCCTGAACCCTCCCAGCTCATCTGCTGCTCTCTGCTCTCCTCTTGCAGCAGCTGCACGGCAAGAATGTCCAGTTCAGCGACGGCTACGTGGTGAAGGAGGCAATTGGTGTTGGCTCCTACTCAGTGTGTAAACGCTGCATTCATAAAGCAACCAACATGGAATACGCCGTCAAGGTCTGAGCTTTCCCCCCTCAACTGAACCCCTCTGTTAGATTTCTTGCTCATCCCCACAATGGCCAAAGTAACATCCTGAGCTGGAATCGCTTTCCCTGCTCCAGCAGGGGCTAAAAGGACAATTTCTGTGCTGCTGTGCAGGGAGCTGCACAAGTTTTCTTACCTAGGAAGGGTGGGAAGCAGCGCTCTCCTCTCTCAGGATCTCACCTTGCTCTGTGGCTTTGTCAGCTCTTAACCAATAAGGCATAAAACTTCAGGGTTTGGGGCCACAGAAGTGAAGAAGGGGATTTTGAGAGCTTATTGCTGAAGAAAGCAGCTGTGGTGCAGGATCTCTGCAGGGCTCCAAACACTCTGCTTGTTTGCTTTGCCCATGGCAGATGAGCTCATCACACCACATGCCCAGTTCATAGCTGTTCTGCCATGTGATATATCAAGAGTGAAGCTTATACCCTGGCCCCTTTCCCACCCAGTCACTCTCAATACTTGTCCAACCCTTACAGGTTATTGACAAGAGCAAACGAGACCCTTCTGAGGAAATAGAAATCCTCCTGCGGTACGGGCAGCACCCCAACATCATCACCCTGAAAGATGTGAGTGTGACTCCAACAACATCCCTGCATTTTGGCTTAGGAAGCACAGACTGGTCTGGGGATGAGGGGTTCATTGCAGCTTGGGCAGCCCCTGGCCCTGCTCAGTGGATGACTCTGGGGAGGGGAAGGATCCTGGAGCCACCTCCAGGTCACCAGTCTCTGCTTCTTGGTGGCAGAAGGACAAAAGCAAAGCTCTGGAAGCACTTTTGGCTGCAGCCCCTCCCTTTTTGCTTTGGCAGGTGTACGACGATGGGAAGTACGTGTATCTGGTGACAGAGCTGATGAGGGGAGGGGAGCTGCTGGATAAAATCCTCAGACAGAAATTCTTCTCAGAGAGAGAAGCCAGTTCGGTCCTGCACACGATCTGTAAAACTGTGGAGTACCTGCATTCCCAAGGGGTGAGTGTGGTCACATCTGCCTTCCCGGGAAGCTGGCACCACACCATGTACCTTCACATCTGACAGGCTCTGCCTGTTGGGACAAGAAAGCCAAGGGCAGCCTGGCTTGGATTAGAAATAGTGTGAGCAGCAGGAGCGGGGAGGGGATTGTCCCTCTGTGCTCAGCAATGGGGAGGCCACAGCTGGAGGGTTGTGTCCAGTGCTGGGCACCTCCAGCCCAGAGAGATCTGGAGGGGCTGGAGCCAGTGCAGAGGAAGCAATGGAGCTGGGGAAGGGGCTGGAGAATCAATCTGTTGAGGAGCCATTGAAGGAGCTGGGAGTGTTGAGTGTGAGGAAGAGGAGGCTGAGGGGAGCCCTCATCACTCTCTCCAGCACCCGACAGGACATTGTGGAGAGGCTGGTGCTGGGCTCTGCTCACAGGGCATTAGTGCCAGAAGCAGAGGGGATGGATTCAGCTGCTCCAGGGCAGGGGCAGACTGGGCAGGAGGGAAAAAATTATCACCTATAGAGTATCCAGAGCTGGGGTTGAGTCCCCATCCCTTGGGGTGTTTCAGGGTAGTTTGGATGTGGGTTTGAGGGACATGGGTTAGGGGTGAACTGTGTAGAGCAGGTTAATGGTGGGACTGGATGATCCCAAGGGGCTTTTCCAACCTGAGTGATTCTGTGATTCTATAACCGTTATTTCTATGTGGAGGGCAGAACAGGGGTTGTGTGACCTGAGGCACCTTCAGACCTTTGTCTTCCTGCACTCTCAGAAGGGCCCTTTCTTTGCTCCACAGGTCGTTCACAGGGACTTGAAACCCAGCAACATTCTCTATGTGGATGAGTCAGGAAACCCTGAGAGCATTCACATTTGTGACTTTGGCTTTGCCAAGCAGCTGAGGGCTGAGAATGGTCTTCTCATGACTCCCTGTTACACAGCAAACTTCGTGGCACCCGAGGTAAGCACCCTACTGACCAGAGACCCTTCAGTAGCTCTTGTGTCCCTCCCCAGCCTGTGCTCTCCCTTGGCATGGGTAGCTCTGCCTTGTCCAAACTCCAGCCTGCTCTGGCATGTTCTGTCCTGGAACAGGCAATGTCAGAAAAACACTGGTTGTAACCACCAAATAGGGGATCTGAGGTGTGATCCTCCAGCTTGTCCTGCCCTGATGGTGGGCTCTGCTTAGGGTAGTGAGGCTTTAAGATGCCACTGATTTTCTTGGCTGCTTCTCTTCCTGATCAAGCTGCTCTCCACGAGCCAAAGTGAGCTCAACATCAAGAACCAACCAGACTGATTTTTCTTCTGTTCAGGTACTAAAACGCCAAGGCTACGATGAGGGCTGTGACATCTGGAGCCTGGGAGTTCTCCTCTACACCATGCTGGCTGGGTAAGCTCCTCAGCCTTGCTGGGAGGAGCAGCTGGACCTCTCCTCCTCAGTCACTGCTACCTGGAGTTGCTCCGTGGCTGGGTCAAGGGGCAGTAAATCAAATGTTCTCTCCTCTCTCCCCAGCTGCACTCCCTTTGCAAACGGTCCCAGTGACACTCCAGAAGAGATCCTGACCCGGATAGGTGGTGGGAAGTTTTCCATCAGTGGAGGCAACTGGGACACTATTTCTGACATGGCCAAGGTTTGGTTTGATATTTTTCTGTGTTACATTAAAGGGTTGGGGTCAAGCATGGTCAGTTGCTGTAAGGGAGGTTTAAAGCAGGTTGGGGAGGGAGAACATGGGAGAGGAGCAAACCAGCAGTGTGGCTTCTCCCCAAAAGCAGCTCAGCAGCCTCTCCCCACTTTGTTTTAGCTCTGGCTGTGGATATTTGCATTGAACACCAACCTCATGCTTGACCCATGGGGGCTTTGCTGTGTTTCACCTCCAAGGCCTACTGAAAATGTATTTTATACAATGTCTGGGGACTCTAAAGTTGGGCTCTGAATTTAAATCCTGATTTGGAGGCAGACAGGTGGAATTTTTGCATTTAAAGTATGAAGTCTTCTAAAGTCTTACCTTTCCAAACGATGCCTTTAGGATCTGGTATCAAAGATGCTTCACGTAGATCCTCACCAGCGTCTCACAGCCAAGCAGGTCCTGCAGCATCCCTGGATAACCCAGAAGGATAGATTACCCCAGAGCCAGCTGAATCACCAGGACGTTCAGCTTGTAAAGGTACAGAGTCTGGGCTGGGCCTGCAGCTGGGCTATGTGAGGAAAGCAGTGGTCAGGGAGAGGGGGGCAGTGGTGTGGGCAAAGCAAGATGGAAGGCTGGAGAGCAGTGGTCCAGGGGAGGCTGTAGAAGACAAGCTGGTTTTTTGTGGCAGGAAAAACCTAGAGAGGTTCTTTAATGTGGTAGCAGTACAGGAGGGAGATTTAAAGAAAAAAAAGAAAGATGCCTCTGGTTTTGTGTGTGGCTGCCCTGGTCCCTCACCTTGTAAAGCCATGAATCTGAAAAATCTGACCTAACCCTTTCTTACATCTAAACAACTTCTCCTGCCTTCTCTCCAAGGGGGCCATGGCTGCCACGTACTCTGCACTCAACAGCTCCAAGCCAAGCCCCCAGCTGAAGCCCATTGAATCCTCCATTCTGGCACAGAGGAGGGTGAAGAAGCTCCCTTCCACCACACTGTGAGGCTGGGCTGATGTTCTGCAGCCGCAGGGCACGAGGCAGGAACCCCCCCCCCAGACTTTGCACACCTCCTGAAGATGGGGAGCAGGAGATTGGGTGGTCAGCACCTGCCCAGGAGGCTCCCTCAAGGACTTGTTCTCAAAAGGCCAAGTGCCTTCTTGTTGCAGCAAGACTGGATCCTCCTTGTGTGGACTGATCTTTGTGGAGAGATCTGCACCGTAGAACTTCTTCTGAAGTGTAAATTGTCGATTTTTAAAGACATCCATCTGTGTATATGAGAACTAGAATGTATAACTGATGTCAAGTGGCACTAAAAAGCAGCTCTGATTCACCCTTTCCTGTGTAGGGCCAGATATTTGTGGTAGCTGCATCATTTCTTGGAATCCACCCTCTCTGACACCATTGCAGCTGGGAGGCTGCATAACGCTGGGGGTTTAGGCTTTGGGGTTTTCTCCTCCTGTGAACCTTTGGATGCCCTTCCCAAAGCCAGCCCTGCAGAATCCCAGCTGGCAGCATTGGTGTTGGTAAAGGGCTCACCCCCTGACCCCTCCAGTTTTTGCGTGTTTGGAGCATAAGGTTGATTTTTCAGACTCAGTTTCTCACCCTCTCCTGCCCTCCCCCAGCCCAGCCAGCAGTTCTCTGAACAAAATAAGCCACGGGTTTTCTAAACACCCCCTCAGATGCTCAGCTGCCCAGAACACCTGCTGGGTTTGGCTCATTCCTTCCCTCCACCCTCCCACCTTCGTGTTCTCCCCATCACTCCCTGGGGACTTTGTCACCCCTGAAGGTGGGGACGACAAAGGAACCATCTCCTTGGCCAGGCTGAGGCTCTGGGCTGCCTCTGGCTGCTGCTTTTACCACTTTGGGGTTTCTTCTCCTTGAGCAGGAAGCAACAAAACAAACCATCTTTTTTCTTCTTTTTTGTTTTTATTTCTTTTTTTCTTTTTAATTTAACTTGGTTCTACAGCTGGTAACTCAGGGTTTCTTTCTGAATTGTACAATAAACGTGTCGTTCAGCTGACATTATTTTACTGCCTTTTTGCTGCAGAAGAAGCAGCCCCAGTTGCATTTCTCCTCCTCATAGAGGGGGGAAGGTTTCTTGCCTCCCTTTCAGGGAGCTCTGCAAAGCTTTAAAGCTTTTTCATCTGGCCCTGCGATGGCAAAACCAGCAGGAGGGCTGCAGATTTTGCCACCTTCTCACAAGTGCAATACCTCACTTGGCAGTGGGAAGTGATTAGAAGTGGTTCTGGACCAAGGCAGAAGTGGAGAGGGGGACAGGACACAGGGGAGGACTTCTTGTTCTCAGGATATTTTAGAAACCAGCACTCAGAGGCAAACTCTGCTCAAAATAATGTCCCAACTCGTTCTGACTTGCAGGGAATGGCTGGAGCAACCTGGTTGGGTTGGGGCTGTTTCCTGGGAGGAGCAGGAGAGCTACAGGGGCTGCAGAGGTGCTCAAGGAGGTGACTGAAGCCAGCAAAGGTTCTCCCCGGGAACTTCTGCTGCTTTTGGTTGGTTGTGTAATGAGAGGGGAAAGTTTCTTCTTTTCTTTTCCCTTTTGCTTCCTCACAGGTGATTCTAAAATGGAGAATTCTATAAATTTCTGAGATGTACATGTCTTTCCTCCTCTACCCCCATCCAAACAGGTCCTGTTTTAATATCTGGAGCAGCCATCAAGAAGCTGAAATAATCACTATTTTTTTTCTATATTTATTCCAAGTACTGCCCTCGTGTCCAGCACCGCTGAGAGCAGGAGGCCAGTGCACACTGGATCTTCCTACTGCATTTTCCACCAACTCCCAGCAGAGCTGGCTTTCTTGTTTTGATAGCTGGGGGACACTCCAGGAGCCAAAAACCTTCCTTAAAATCACTTGACTTCTCCTCTGGCACGATGGTTGCACTGAACCTTCCTTCTGTTTCCTACATCTGCACAGCAACTCTCGTGCCAGTGAGAAGGGTTGGAAATTTGAGGTATCTGGAAGAAATATAATTATTCTAAAGAGCTTCTTTTTGGAGCTGGGGGGCACTGTTGGGACTGAGCAGTTTGTACTGCAGTGTTTCCTCTGTTGAACTTGAAGGGTGGGTTTGGAAGCAGTGGATGGGGTTGGATGTGATCACTGTGAACCTCTCCATGGTACAGGATGAGTCAGGATGGGTTTTAAACCAAACATTTGTCCTGCTGAGATGGTAGCTGGCTTGTTTGTGTGAAATTGTCAATGTTTTCAGATATTGATCAGGGAAAAAAAATGGCAACCTTTGTTTAATCCTCCCTGTACTGGTGCTGGTGTGAAGCCAACTGGTGACAGCTCAGAGATGTGTAAGGCAGCCAGGCACAGAGCTCTGGGCACAAGGAGAGCAGCCCATGGTTGGTGCAGCCTCTGCCTGGCCTTGAAGTGATGCCCAGAGCATCAAACCCTGACCCCCTGGGGCATCAAAACTCTGCCTCCCTGGGGGTCTTCAGTCAGAGAACCTTTTGTGTTTGGTGCAGCTGTAGCTTCTGGGAGACCAGGCTGAACAAGAAGGGCTACACCTTGCTTTCTGGGGTGCTTTTAACCAAGCTGTTTGGAGTGATCCCCTCCATAAGGAAAAAATAAGTCTTGATTTTCTTTTTTTAGTTCCAAATCAACCAAGTGCTGTTACTTTTTTAATTCCAGTGCTCAATAAAAATGGACTTGTTGATCTTTCTGTGTATGAGGATTGTAAGTGTTTGTAACGGGTCAGGTGGGTTCCCTCCCTTTCTGCTTTTGTCCTGACAGCATTAATTAAACCTTTGCCAAAATACAGTTGGGACCAAGTGCTGTCAGCTTTTCTGGAATTGTATTATTTGAGGTGAAAGTGGGACCTGGGGCAGGTTGGGACTCTAATACCTTTAGGAGCCAGTAGATGTCTTAGAGAAGACCAAATGATCTGCTCTCAAAAGACTTGGAGGTTATTCAGCTTCTACTTGGGACAAAGAGGATATGCAGCTTTACCCTGTCTTGATTTGAAAAGGGACTAAAATGTCTTTAACTTTTATGCACAAGGAAATCTTTACAAGGAGAAATGCCTGTGTTATTTCAGGTGTTTAACAGCCAACTTGACCTTTAAGATTCTGTCCTCTACATCTATACGAAAGCTCAAGGGAGCAGAAATCCTGGAATCCAGCCTTAAATAGCTGAGTCTACCTGGAATTAACCTGTGCAGAAATAGCATCTTAATCCATAGACAAGGAGCCTGAAAATAATATTGAGCAGTTCTCTTTATTTAATACAGTTTCTGTATGTGAAAAGCTAAACTTCCCTATTTTGGGGTGTAAATCAGCAGCTTTGCTGTTGTAAAAGAGGTTGACCTGGGTGAGAGGCTGTTTTGCTTCTTCCCACTGTGTAGAGTAGTCATGCCTTCCTCTTAATGATGTGGTTCTGACCTCTGCCAAGTGAAACAGAGCATAAATAAATGTCTTTTGGCCCAATAAATATTCCCACCGTGATTACTTAGGCTGATCTTTAAACCTGAAGGCTGCTAACTTTCCCAGCAATCATCTATTTGTTTAGGGGTTTTTTTCTTAGTGAAACTCCACTGAACAATCAGCTTTTTAACTTCCCATCCAACCCTCTGCAAGCCCCCACCTTCCAGGTAGCTCATTGCAATTCTTTCTGAGCTCATTGCAATTCTTTTTTCTGCATCTTTCACCATCTGTGGCCAGGGAATTGTGCAGCCAGTGGCCTCCTGGGTGCCACCAAATGCTCCTCGTGGCAGCTGCCCTCTGAAGAACACGGGAGGCTTTGGAAGGGACCAGGAGCACGTTCCGAGGCACGGGGGGGGAACGCTGCCTTTTCATGTAATATTCAACAGTTTAACCCCTCCCAGAACACCAAAAAAACAGTTGAAATTTTTCAAGGTCTTTTTTTTTTTTTTTTTTTTTTTTTTGCCAGTACCTAGGAGGGGGGGCTGTGAATAAAACCATCATTCACACGCTGGAAGCTGGAGGTTCACAGCCACTCTGTGTTCTTGCCTCTGGTTATTAAAACATCAAGCTGTCTTCCTACTTAAGCTCTGCTAACTCACTGCCTCCCTCCTTTTGTGCAACGTTGGAACACCTGCCATTACTACTAATGCTGTTCTGGAGAGGAACTCCCTTTCAGATATGCTTGTCTGAAAATAAATTGACATGTAAAAGGTCTCTTTTGTCAAGAAGTGCCTGGAAAGTGCTGGGGTAAGAAGCTGATCGCTGACAAAAAGAGCCACCGACTCTTTAAATGATGCTTGGTGGGGTGTGTGGGGGGGTTATGACTGTTTGATAGGGAGGGTAATGCTGAAAACTGGGTGATGTGAGAAAACTGGAGAAGGGTTTTGTAGCTGCACCCTCTGTTTGGTATCAGATTTGAAGATTTGGAGTGATTTTTGTTTAAACCTGCACTGCTAAAACTGCTGCGTTGTCTGGGGGGTGAAGGGCTGGGGTCTGTAGGACCCACTTGGAGGAAACTTTTTGGCTTTATTTTTAATCATTATTAAGAAAACCTCCCTGCTTTTTCATTCATGCAGCCCAAACTAGGAGTGTTGGTGGAGAGTCCTTTGATTTAGGTGTGTGATGAATGCCAGGGCTCTGCTGGGACAAACATCTGTGTTGTGTTCAGTGAGGAAGCAGCAAAAGAATCCTCTGGTTTGAGTATTTATTCTGTCATACAGGCAGCAGTGTGAGACAAAAAGGTAAATATTGTTGGTTTTAATGGAAAGAATGGCTGGTTTTTAGTTCCTCATGCCCCATGAGCTTTCTCCTAAGACAAAGCTTTTAGGTAGGTTCTTTGGGACAGGCTTTGGAGTGGAATTACACTGCTATGAAATCTGCTTCAAGGTGGAAAAGATGGTTGAGGGCCCATGACTGTGGATGAAGATTTGTGATGTGGAGCTGGTTTTTGGCTGATTGGCAGGTTTCTGAGTCTTCTAGAGAAGGAATAATTCACTTCATAATTCAGATCAAGTCAGAATATGTGCAGGGCTTGGAAGAACAAAAGTGAAAGTTGCCAATTACAGAGAGCTGCTTGATTAGGTGGTGTGGCTTCTGCTTTATCAAACGAGCAGAAACTCTCCCCGTGTGCTGCTGTGCTCAAATGCTGTCTTGTTTTTAAACAGCAGATGGTGTTAGAAACCTGTAACAGGTGGAAGCTCTTCAGTTTTATGTGAGAGATCAGAAGTAGCAGCAATTTCTCATTTCCCTGGGGACAGTTTCTTCAGGAGATAAACCACAAGCTGGCCCTCTCCTTGGCTAGTTATTAAACGTTAGAATCACACGTGTTCATATGAAAGAAAGCCATTCTGGCTTGACTTATTCTAGTTATTATGTTCTCCATAATCCTCTGTTAGCAAGTCCAAAAGAGAGCTGGAGTGGGAGAAAGGAGCTGTGTTTGCTGCTGTGTCTCCAAGAGCAGCTCCAGTCTGCCGCCGTCTATTGGGCTCTCGTCTAGGAGAATAGCACTTTGCACGCTTAGAGTGTTTTATCAACATTTAATTACTGCAGCAGTTGACTCAAAGCCAGGAATCTCTCATTCATCTGCATCTTGCGAGGCCTGTGGAAAATGATCTTCCAATTACAGAATGGGAAGAAGGGGCTGAGTTCAACCTCCAGCTCCAGAACTGGGCTGGGGGATGCTGCGAAGGTCGCTCGTCTCCCCTGCCACAGCTGCGGTGGCAGCGTGGTTGTGAGAGCCAACAGGTTCCAGGGTTTGGCAGTGTCCCAGGACAGGGAGCTGCATTTGAATTTGTTAAGGTGTTGGACTAGATGATCTTCTAGGTCCCTTCCAACCCCCAACATTCTGTGAACATTCTGTGACATGATACACTAAATTTTCCCCAGCCTGTGCCCTGTGAACTTCTAAGGCAGGTGGGGATCACAGCTCTGTCTAGACTAGGGCAGGTCAAGGGAGGTTCTCCTCCTCCCCTGCACTAGTAAGACCACACCTGGAGTGTTCTGTTCAGTTCTGGGCTCCCTAAGTCAAGAGAGACAGGGAAATATTGGAGAGAGTCCAAGGGAGGCTACAAAGATGAAGGGACTGGAGCATCTCTGTGCTGAGGAAAGGCTGAGAGCCCTGGGGCTGTTCAGCTGGAAAAGAGCAGCCTGAGAGGAGATCTGATGAATGTTTACAGATATCTGCAGGGTGGGGGTCAGGTAGAAGGGTCCAGGTTCTTTCCAGCTGTGCCCTGTGATAGGATGAAGGGCAATGGTAGCAGGGGAAACACTGGAAGTTCCACTTCTACATGAGGAAAAACTTCTCACACTGTGAGAGTGACAGGCTGCCCAGAGAGGTTGTGGAGGCTCCTTCACTGGAGACTTTCCAGCCCCACCTGGATCTGTTCCTGTGTGGGCTGCCCTGGGTGATCCTGCTCTGGCAGGGGGGTTGGACTTGATGATTTCCAGAGGTCCCTTCCAGCCCCCACCATTCCATGATTCTAGAGCTGTGTTTGATCCCAGACCCACCATGTCCTCTGCTGCCATAAGCAGAAGGAAAAAAAAAAAATCATTATTTGTTAAAAGCTGTTTTTTATCCCATCTACCAAAGTACTTGTAACTTTAATATGTCTCCTCCACCCCAACTCCCAGCTCTGTTTTTTAAAAGAAGGTAAAGAATTGCAGATTTACAGCATGATTTTCTGCCTGCCTTCCCTGTTCAGCTCAATCCATGTCTCAGCCGGCAGGGAAGCTCCCAGTAGTTGTGGGATTTGTGACACTGAGTGGAAGCACCAATTAAAGGTAAAAAGCCTTGTATCAGTTTAGTAATTTCTATCCAAGCATCTGCTCTTTCACCAGCTCCCTTTTCTGACTGTTAAGTGGCTGGGTGTGCAGTAATAGAAATCATCTACTTTCCATGAAAAGAAAAAAAAAAACCCAGTTGTTGGCTGGCTGTGTGTGGGTTTTTGTGGACGCCCACAAATGATGCTTCTGGTAGAGCAGGAAAACCAGAGGAGAAGTTGTTCCTCCACAAGACACGTAGGAGCTGCCCCTGACCTCGTTAGGGAGTTATCCTGAACCAAGGAGGAGAAAAACGAGGGTTGCAACTGCTACGTTCCCAATCTTTCCTGGAATCCTGAAGGGGTTTTGTGAGACACACACACCCCCCTTTAACAAACACCACTGCTGGCAATTAGAAGCTTTTGAACGAGGCAGATCCCCAATTTCCAGGCCCCAGCTCAGCTGCTGCTCCTCTCGCTCTCCTCGGGAAGCGGCGACTCCCGATGGGAAGAGGAGCCCCTTTCCCTGCTCCGTTTGAAGCAGGGGCAGGGAGCTGCTCTGATGGTTCATTAAAGCTGCCTTTGCTCCTTGCAGCAGAGCAGATTGAAGCAGACCCGCCTCCCAGTTCCAGCTGCTGGGTTTGAAGGCTCTGATCTGTGCGCTGGGTGCACGTCTAATTACGGAGGCAATTCCCATGGATACCAAGAAGAATTGTCTGCACTGGTAAAAAAAAAAAAAAGATCCCAGCTGGGAAAACGACGAAGGAAAACGTGTTGAAATATTTGGGAAAAGACTTTAAAAGTTTCTGGAAATAGGAGTGTAAAACATTCCTGGTGGTTTTGCACCCCCGACGTGCAAATCTTTGCTGGGGTTGAGCTACGCCCCGGGTTGTTTCATTTGGCTTTTAAGAGTTGCTGGGGTTTTTTTTTTTTTGTGCTGCTGGAGGATTTAGAAGCCCAGCCCAACTGAGTTTGTGTTTTCCCACTCCTCTGTGTTACCTGCAGCCTCTCAGGACTTCTTGTGTGGTGGTAAACCCCGGGGAGGTGCCCTCCACTCACAGGTACAGCCCAAGAAACGTGTCTGGGGAAAAATGGCCAAGAGTTTGTGTTTCCATAAGGGCAACTCCCTGGGCGAGGCAGCAGCAGCCGCCCGCCAAAGGGCTGGTAATTCTGGTTCCATCACAGGGCTGGGGCTGGTGTCTGGGGCTCGGGTGAGTTCCTCCCCTTTGTGCCTCATTCTCCTGAAATGTGTGAATTTAAATAAGTTATTGAATTTAAATAAGTTATTGCCGGGTAAATTAATATTTGAAGGGTCTGTTCGAGGCAAAAGAGCACTGCTTGGTAAAGAGAGAGGGGGAAATACCTACTGAAGCTCTGCTCAGATGTGGAAAATTAAACAAATAGGATTGAAAATTATTTTGTAATTGTTCAGCTGCGAGGCCTTATGTTCAAACTGCAGAGGGAAAAAAAAAACCCAACAGATTTTGTTATTTAACTACACAAATTAAAAAATCTTTTTTAGGTTTTGGGATTTTTTTTTTTTTTTGGGTTTGTTTGGAGGTTCTGGGGAACATCCTAATCAACTACACAGTAGTTGTAACTTGTATTTCTGTCACTCATTTCTCTCCAGCAGGAGCTCAGATACTTTGCAGGATGCTGCTAGTGAATATAAACACACAGGAGAAGAAAAGCTGCTGTACTATTAGGTTGGATTTCCATCTCTTTCTCATCCAGGGCACCTGCTCCCCTTTCCCTCCCCTCCTCCCAGTCTTCCCAGCTGTCTGTCTGTCTCATTTATGTCAATTAGAGATTCAATGCTGCCTGATTTAATTGGCCTGACTTTCCCCTCTAATAGAAATCCCAGGGAAGGCAGGGCAGGCAGCTCTCTCTCCACGGGCTGCCCGGCTGGGGAAGGGAGTCCCCCTCACAGTTGGGAGGAGTGGGGCTTGTTTGCAGAGCTGAGCACAATAACCTGCTTGTTACCATCCGTGATGGAGAAGTTGGTGACCTCCTGGCAGGGCTGGGATGTGGGCAATGATGTCATTTGAAAGCTGCAGGGTGTTTCTGAGAGGTTAAGGAATTTGTGCAACCAGTCGCTCACCTCGGGTCGGCTTTTTGTGTGCTGGAAAGGTCGAGGTTTGCTGCCTGAGCTGGTGTTTCCCCTGCCAGGAGACTGACTCCACATGCACCAAGGTCAGTGAGCAACAGAACATCCACCAACTGCAGCTGGCTCGTCCCTCCTCTCGAGCCCCAGCGACTCCCAGTTGTGTTTAACCACCAGGCAGGCTGACCAAGACCTGGGTTTCAGAGGGTTTACACGAGGGCTTGACCCTGCCCCTCCTTTGGGCAGCAAACCTGGAAGCAAAGCAGCTGAGATGAAATCTTTGCCATCCCTCCACTCCACCTCTGCCAGCTGAAGCCCAGGAACCAGCTCTGACCTACTTCTCCCCGGCTCCTCGCTGGCATCTCCCTGACGAATCCCACGGCCCTTCCTGAGCTCTCAGCACAAACGTGAGTTTCCTGAAAAGCTGGCCCCCCGAGGTGTCAATATTCAACAGCACCAGTGCCATCCAGTGACTGGGGCTCCCAGAGAGCACCCTTTAAAGGGGGAAGAGGAAAGCTGGGAATGAGGGAGGCCAAGCGAGGTCCCGGATTTGCAAATGCGATCCTATCTCCGGGTTTATCGGGGTGTAGGAAACAAATCAGGGTGATGTGGCAACAGGCTGGCTTTGGGAGGGTTGTGCTGGGGCCTTGCTTTGGGAGACAGTCCCACTTGGAGCAGGTTGACTCCCCGCTGAACCCAGCCCTGCCCCACGCTCCCTCTGCTGGTAACGAACTGACTGAGTTAATGGCTTCACAACTTCCCACTGGTGCACGCCCTGGCAAACGTAGGAGGGGAAATGTAGAGCTGTGGTGGTTGAACGTGCAGCTTTTTGCTCTGATGAGCCACCAGTGAAATCCTGAAAGGGTGTGTGTGTGTGAAATAAATGGATAGAATTCAATTTACTAAATGGAAAACAGGCCCAAAAACTGAGCATGCAGGGTCTGCTCCACTCAGGTCTGAAATGACTTGCTCTCCTTCACAGCTAAGGGAAGAAATGAAAGGAGAGCATTTCTTCCTCCACCAAAGGACACTAATCCTGACAGAGGTTGGCTGCTCTTCACCATCATTTGTCATTCACAGGAGTCACCCCCCCTAAGAATCCCACTCAACTGCAGCATCGTTTGGAGGTACCAGGTAAATGTTGGGCTGTGGTGTGTTCTGGGTGTAGGGTGGCAGCTTTTGTGCACTACCCATGTGCACGTTTCCCAGTGAAAGAGGCTGTTATCCCAGGCATAAAACACACTGGATTGAGGGGGAAGTGGCACAGACCCCAAAATAAAATACTCATTAATGTCAATGGTACTGGCAGGAAAAATTGCTTTGCTGGTTGATCAAATGTGTCCCCTCTTTGCTGTCAGGAGCACAGCACTGCCCTAAGTCCACTCAGCTCTGCTTCTGGGCTGATGAGTGCCTGACAATTTTCTGCTTTCAAATTAAACAGAAAACTAAATTAGCAAATTAATTGTTTGCCATGTTTTTCCTCAGTCCCCTTCAGCTGCCTCAGGACCTGCAGCCAATCCAGAGCCCCTCTCTGCAGTCCCAAGCAGAAGGAGGAGCCCAGTGCTGGGTCCTGCTATCTACGGAGTGTCAGTCATGTTAATTTTAAATTACTTTTGTACAGCTTGGTGTCAAAACGATTAAAGCATGAAAAGCAAAACTGAACTAGAGGGAGGGAAGGGGGAGGGCGAGAGAGAGAATGAATAATTTACCTTGCTTTTACAGCAAGGACACTTTGATTTCTTTAACTCCTCAACTCTGAGAAGCTTCAAACTTTTTGTTTCCTTGACTGTAACCTGCTTGGGACTGTCCCTGAGGGAGTGCTTTGGATTCTCCGTCTACAGAATGCAGTAACTGACAAGATCAAGTGGCCTCAAGTTGCACCAAGGGAGGTTGAGGTTGTAGCTGAGGAACAATTTCTTTTCCTTGAGGGCTGTCCAGGGCTGTCCCAGGCTGCCCAGGGCAGGGGGGGGAGTCCCCGTGATCCCTGGAGGGGTTTCCAAGCCCCCCATGGAGCTGTGGTGCTGAGGGCCATGGGGCAGTGGTGCCCTGGCAGTGCTGGGGGATGGTTGGACTCGAGGAGTTTAAAGGTTTCTTCCAACCCAAACAATTCAGTGATACTCTGAAATGAATAATCAGATGAAGCCTTAAATGTGCAAGAATTAGAGGTGTGGAATTGCAGCCTCACATCCCCATGGCTCTCTGCATCTTGTTTACACAACCAGCCTGTCAGCACTGTGACAATGTTGGGACTGGGGCACAAACTGCTTTTATCTCTCTTCTGAACTCCATCCACAGCTTCTTTCTCTTGCCAGCTCCTGAATGGTATGATCAGTGGTCTCTGAAATATCATTCTGCATTTGTTGAGGCCAGGAGAACAGCTCAAAGCTATCAGCAGAAAATGTAAAACAGGTTTAGCCCCTTCTGTTGGCGTTTGCTGTGACTTCAGCTTACACCTCAGAGCATCTTCCATTTATTTAAAAAGAAAAAAGGTATAAATACTTTGAATTCTTTTGGCTTGAGAAGCTACAGCTTGCAATGAGGTTCCTTCAGTAGCAGTAAGGTGACTGAGGAAATGAGAGGCGAGACACTGGAGGGTGACACATCCCACGGGGGGGGTGTGGGCTCGGACTGGTTTGTCAAATCTGAGCAAACAATTCCACTAACGGGTGTTTTCTGCAACCTCAGTATGCCAGCCTGGCAAATGATGTTCTTTCTGCCTTGTGCTGTCTTCTCACCACCCCTCCCTGGCAGCCACGGGTTGGAGACACACGGATCTCTTCCTGCTGTGGCCTCAGGACCTCGTCGGAGCCCAAACAGGTCGTGCAACAGGTTGAAAAGTGTGCTTGAAAATTTCCTCCTCCGACTGTACCTGCCCGACCTCTCCAGCAGGTTGGCTTTGGCTGGGTCACCTCCACCTCTCCTCATCCTCATCACTCTCTACAGCACCTGACAGGTCATTGCAGAGAGGCTGGTGCTGGGCTCTGCTCACAGGGCATTAGTGCCAGAAGCAGAGGGGATGGATTCCAGCTGCTCCTGGGGAATCCAGACTGGGAGGAGGGAAAAAAGTGGTCAGAGCCTG